>CAJUYH010000326.1:0-71853 GCA_910591685.1 Galerucella tenella | reverse complement strand
AGCAAAAGGTCTGATTTTAAAATTCCTACCTATTTATCTTTCACACCTAAATTCCAATGTTAGTAAATATAACATTCATTGATATGAGGACAAACAAACCATAACTAACTTACAATATCATCGATACATTGTGAAAATGACAGCGCTGATGTCTAATCGTTTTTATCAAATTTAATGAACTCAAAAAAATATTATCTGTTTTCTCATATTTATTATTAGTTTTATTATTACTACACTGAGAGGAACTTCAATGAAAAAGTTGACCAGATACTTTTTTTTTTTATTGAAATGTAATTTTTCACTTAGAATGAGTAAAATTTTACTTGTTGCATATAATTATTTTACTTTATGACGAGTAGTATGTTATTTTATTTTGTCAAATAATTCTTTACTTCCAGAAAATGTTAAATTACTGTAAGTTAAAATTGACGTACTATAAGGAATTTTTTTTAGTTTGATATTACCGAAAAATTTACTCGTGCACTTATCCTACAAAATTTTAGGAAAAAATTTTCTCTGTGTACTTAGTTGTAGATAAATAAAGATTTCAAAAAGGAATTTGAGATTTACAGTTTCATAACATAACGTGAATATTTGCGCATTATTATGAATATATAATTTGGAGTATGACACAAGACGCTTGTCACGTTTCCTTCTGTTATTACCTGAAATAGGTTCACCCTCACTCGCATACACACACGATAATCGAAAATCGATAATCGATGAACTGGCAACCTAGGTCGCCGCAAACTATATTTTGAATTTCCTTCATAATATTTGCCCTCGACAATCAACATCATTGACATCTTACTATTTAAAAGTGTCATTTTATAGATTCCAGCTAAAAGTTTCAATTTTTTTCATCAGATGTTGATTTCCAAAAATGAAAAGTAATATTCATTTATATATATCAATATGCATTTGATATTAGTACTAAGCCTGTGCAAATACTATTCATTCAATAATAAAATAAAGTTAACAAATAAATACAAAAGCCCAGATAATGATGAAGTTAATTTTTTTTTTCATATCACTGCTGAATTGATCAATTTAATTAGTGATGGTAACTAAGCGCTTTACGTTAACAACTCATTATAAATTAAACATGTCGATCTGCAACAAGTTCAAACTTAAAATAAGTAACCAATTGTGAGCCAATTTTGAGTTTAAATTTCTACTTCCGTCTAAACTAAAAGTTCGCCAATTAGTCATGCAGAATGTGGCAAAATTTGTGAATGGAGAATTTATAGAGTTTTTTTATGTTTTGTTTTTCAAAAATTCGAATATGATCTGCAGAATCTTCAGAGTATAGGAGGAAACATTCTGATTTAACTACCATTACAAATAACCTTATACCAAAAGTAGGAATATTTCGAAACGCCACATGGAGACATAATAAACACTTTACTTACATTTCATATACCTATACATTTACGCATACTTAGGCATATGCAATACACGGCGAGAACTAAATCGTGTAACTTAATAAAACTGACACTAAAAAATCCGAAAATTTGAAAAGACAATAATTTGGGTAAATTTTCACTGGACAGTATGGCAAAAATTTTATTATGGATGCATGAATGTTTTATCAAAGCTGTAAAATTTTGAAGATGTATTGATTTAAAAAATACCACCATTGTGATTTAAATTTTCTTTTCTTTTTCCCAAAGATTTTTATAATTATAGTAATTCTCAATTTACTAATTGTCAAAGTTAGTTCTAGCAAATCGAACAATTTAGTTCTCGCTGTATACATGCTTTTCTATTAATTTTACTGCTTAACCTTAGTAAGTGTTCTTGGCACTTAGTAAGTTGAGGAGCATCCGAAAATTAACTTACGCTTCGTTTTACTCTTCGACCGAACACCCGCAAACTCATGCTAATAACATCAGCAATCGTCAAATGTGTGATAGTAAAGACAATTATCATTGAAGGATAATTCATTGTCGTCATTCCTTCATTAGCATTATCTCAGTTATGTTTTCCAGTCAACACAACTCTCAGGTAATCCTTCGGTGAACACATTTCTGGTATATATATATACATATATATACTCGTGCTGTTTCGAAAATGGAAGATAACAGCGAAATATATACTGTTGGTATTTTGTAGATTAATAATATGTAAACACTATTTTAAGTAAACTGGTGCTTTTGTCATTCAATAATTCATGATGCACGTGAATATAATTAATATTATTTCATGTAAGAATAAAGACACACATTTTCAAATACTTTCATGTAGGGTATATTCAAGAGAGTTGCCGCATGTGATGTATTTCGATGATTAGCATTCATCGTTTAGTGAACGTATCTGAGATTAGAAATGTTTGTTTTTAAAAATATCACTTGCCATCTTGGAATTTACCAATGTAAGATTACATTCTCTTTGCAAAGTTTGAAGTACTGAACTTCAAAAATAAAACTAAAAATTAGTTGTTTTTGTTTAGAGATTCCAATACAGCGGTATTTCAGTCACACTACTCCAAGAGATGCCGATGCTTTAGTGAGATAAATATTTCGTTTGTTACATTTATACTTTTTTAAAATCACAATTTATTTTTGTATTTCGATAAAGTTAAAAAAATACCACAGTTATAGCTATTTTCCCACAAGTACGGCAACTTCCAAAATAGACGATCACGATGAAAACTGACGGTTTCACATGTACGCTTGGGGGTGGGGGGTATTAAATGTAGTGACTAGCTACATAATTACTCAATCCAATTTTCTACATAATCCATATAATCATTTATATGGATTATGTAGATAAATAATATGATATCTATATCAATTCGATGAGAATATAATATAGATGTAGATAAAACACATTTTAAATTTTGGCAAACGAAGCGAATTGTTTGATCGGCGAAAAGGTATTGTCATCAATTGTCCTTGGAACAAACAAAAAGATAAAGAAAAAGACATACATAAAAGAAAAAACTCTGCAAAGAGTATATTCTATACGCAGCTATTTTTTATTTTTCGAATGGAGCAATAGACGCAGAATAAATATATTCGGTGGAGAATTTGCGTCCCTGAGTCAACGGTTTTCTCTTTTTACCCTATTCTCACTTGGCATACCGAATGTTTTTATGTATACAAACCCTTTCTCTCGTTTATTGGTGCGCACATAACCTGGCGTTGGCAACGGATAAATAAGATATATATATATGTATATATATATATGTATAGCATGCACTCTACACATACAATTATCGTTATAATCGTATTTTTCGCTGGAGCTCGCCGAGTTACCGCCATTGCTATATACCAACAATGCCATTACTTTTTTCCTTCCTCTTCTCGACTATACATATATCCCCCTTCTGCCTCGCGATTTGGTAACCGAAGCGAAATACGATCTAGTAATGGAAGAATTATTACACGTCGTTGAAACATCCACCCCCGCAATACCGAAACGACACCCATGCATATATATATTTCCCCTCTGAATATATGGAAAAAATATTGCATTAAAATAAGACATTAGTTCAATGTGTCAACTTTATTTTCATACATTTATTTTAAATTATCGAGAAATATTATTATTGCAGTTGATGATGTTGATCAAAATTAAAATAAAGCTAGTTTTGATGAGCATAATTAACCATTTTGTCGCTTCGTTAATCGTACTAGTGAAACTGATTCATGGAACAGAGAGTTAAAAATACATTTTGGCCAGAAGTAATCGTGAAAGTGAGTGACTATATGTTACTCGTAAAACTAAATGACCTCTTAATTACAGGTATATACCCTTTCGTAACTCCATTTCTCCTATTGCCATATAGTTCCATTTATATATATATATACATACCAGTGATGCGATTCTCCATCATACAAAATACATTTTTTTCTCCTTTTTCCAGGCATGGTTTCTGCACGAAGCGAAATAGTCTGGCATTTATGGAGTTAACATTTCTGAAACTTGGCGTCCGCTCTGCTCGTACAGTAGTAGCTGATGGTGTGGCCTCAGGCGAGACGGCAGCAACGTAGAATCGAAAAAAAAAAGAAGAGCAACCCCGTGCGAGGAAAAACGAGAGATGAAAGAAAAAATAAAAAAAGAAACAAAATAAAAGAGAGGAAAAAATGGAAAGAAAAAACGAAAAAGATAGGAGCACATTGGAATGAGACGCAGGAGGTAGCGCGCGTTCGTCCAGTGGTTGGGGGTAATGGCAGTCTTGGAATTGCGTTATCAATCTCCACATCCCTCGTATTCATCCCCCCAACAACCCGCGTTCACCCTCCGGCACACACTCTCTACTACTTCGACTCCATTCCATTCCGTTCCACTCCGAGCCACCATCCGCCCATTCTACGCTTTCTTCTCCATCTCCTTTTCCCCATCAGTTGAAACCCGTTCCACCGTAGACCGGGTCCGGGAAACCACCCCGTCAAAACCCAAGTCTTGTAGGGGTCTGCTTTCCCTCTGCCGCGCAAGCCTGCGGTCCCCACTTTAACCCCCTGCAGGCGCATAACCCACTACTGTCCCATCACATATATATATATATATATATATATATATCTATGTATCTATATGTACATATATATATGTATAACGAGCGATGCAATACCTTGCGCGACTCTTGGTACTACTACTATCACTAGCAGTCATCCCTTATACAGTCAAACGTATTCGCATGCACTGTATTGCCGTATCTACTATATACCGTATACATTTGCCAAGATCCTTTATTGAATTTTATATTTTTCTCTCTCTTTTAGAAATTGTCGATGGAGCACATTGGCCAGTTAGAATCATGTTTTTTGCTGCAATATTTTCATTGTCATGGAGTACGTATATGCGGGCAAAATAGAAGAATGTCGATTTTGTTCATAACGACCATCGCAGAAATTCAACTTGCAGCATGGCGCGTCCTCAGTCTGATATGATAAATTGTTATGGATATGGAGCTTTCGTGTATGGACTATCGCTTCAACTGCTGCGCACTACCATCAGATTATTAGCACTCACTTGGATTGAACATGATAAACATTTCGAATGGAGAGATCGAGTATGAATAAAATTCATGCATCGAATATACGCATCGATTTGATGTACAGAAACGAAATAAAAAATGTCAAAAGAAAAAATTATTTTAATATAAAAAATGTTTGCCATCTTTTTCATTTTTATTTTTTGCTTATTTTTTAAAATAATACACTGGCTATTCAACTCCAAGATTTACCCACTACCGTCAGCTTTACCCAACATATACCAATACCCACATATATAGGTAAAATGTCTCATAATCCCACACGCTCTCTCGCCGTCATGGGACTCTTTACCCCATCTAAATCCCCGAGGAAAAATTCATCGAGGTGCTTCCGGACTTGAGCGATAAGCGACGCGGATAAGAGTGCGGCAACGACATTTGGACGATGACGCCCAAACCATATTGGGAGACGCGTATGCATGAAGAAATAGAGTGAGCCAAAAAAAAAGGATGAAGAGATTGGAGGCGAAACTGTATGAAAAAAAAAAGAAATGAAGGTATATCAGGGGGAAAAAATCGAAAAAAAAGCATTCACGAAATGTCGAGCCGTCCCCGTTTGCCTGACACATGCAGATATATATATATATATATATATATATAAAGCTACATGCACAGGCATAGTTGATACCATATCGCTTTCACGGACCCAAAGGTTACCGAATCGTTTCAAGACTATCTTAATGTTCGGATAGATCGTTCGATACTATAGCCAAGTCGTAAAAGCTATTGCTCTGCCACCCCCATATAGCCGCCCAACTTCGTACCGAACTCGTTGGCTGTACCTCCTCAACGATAGCAACCCTTGGCCCCTCAACAAGCTCACCGGTCGTCGTTGTACCTATACATCGACACTAGTATCGTGAAGAATACTGCAAGTGTCATTATTCACAAGAACTTGAAGTAGCAAGTATGAATTATTTATTGTGAGACTATTATAAACTATTTATTCCTTTGCATATCAAATAATAAACAGTGAACTTTCGCTTAGATCTTACCCGTTAAAATTTTCCGCTCTCTGAATTTTTCAATGAGTGAAGGAGAACATTGTCGTTCACTTATCTATCTCGTGCTGAAGAATGTCATTGACAGCTCAGTAGGACTTTCGATAAGTTCTATTATTCGGGATTGCCAGCCGCGACGCTCACATATTAATTGCAAGTGAGTAGAATTATATTGCTCATGTTGTCGCTTTTATCGAAATTAACTTCTCGTTAATTTTGATAAAAAACCCCCGATATAATCAACCGATTCAAACAAATCGAAAAATTGTCTTGAAAATTGCGCAAAGGAAAATTGTAGTTCAATTTATTACCATTAATTATTGTATTATTTGAAATTTCTTAATAATAATAATATTTATATATATATGAATTGTAAAAGATATAAATAAGGAGGTGACTTTATGTCATACAGAGCACATTGTAGATATATTTCACGGTATGGGATCCTCTGGGTCATACTGGTACCAATTAATGGACCACCCTCTTTCGTGTGACATTAATACGTACCGAACGACACGGACGATGTGTAACTTAATTAAGGCAACGACGCACAGACCCAACCGCGACTCTGTGGTGAACACCCGCACGCCGTTGCTATATATTCAAAAGCGTACGGGCAATATTATTCTCGCCCACCTTTTGCGTCAACTATACATACGCAATATATATATATATATATATATATATAGCCTATATACGTGCATGTGCAAAATGGCCGACGGGGAAATTGTATTTGTTGCGTTTGTTCTAATACGTATAACAGTCTCCTTCTGCAAAATCTATTTTCACAATACACCGACAATTAGCTATTATACGTTAAAAGGAAATTGTTTGCCAGATGGGACACATTTAATTCACCACATTTTCTAGTTCACTTGTCGTTTAGACCAGGCAAAAATAAGATGAACTATCATAATACAGAATCATCAGGATTATTTTAAATATTGAAATGTGATAATAAAAAAAAAAAGAAAAAGAAAAGATAAAAAAATAATGCCAATATCTCAATATATTTTGACAATTTTATTTCTTTATTCAAACACAGTAGGAGTGAGTGATTTAAAGACATCATAATGATTATAGCTGGTATGTTAGTTTACCGGTGCTATATAACTGATGACCAATCACAAAGTAACGACCATAGCAGTAACAATATATATAAACTTGATTTATGATCAATAATACATACATTTATGTAGATGCTATATGTATTTGTATAGAATTTTATACAACGGTTGGTAGTGCCGCCAAACACTCATTGGTTAAAACGAGCGCGCGCACGGGCCAAGAGCACAAGCGTCATACCCTGTCATTCAACTAGGTGTCAACAGCAATAGCTTTTACGAGATACTTATTAATTGTTACGACGAGTTTTACGACGGTATAAAAGTGCAGCTACGACCGGAGGAAGACGCGCCGACGAGATGCCGAGTACGATGAGAGAAGGTTATATACATATATATCCATAAATACATATATACATATATAAACACGCACACACACACACACATATATATATATATATATATATATATATATATATATATATGTGTAGGGAGAGAAGAGTACGGGAATCCCCGATGGATTATTGCCATTGCCACAGCCATCCGATACGGCTTATATACTCTACACCACACTTTTTTTTTTTTCAGACTTGGTCCCGACGATATAATGGGACGAACCCAAACTCGAAATGGCCAGTAAAAAAGTAATACATGGAAGAGAGATTTCTTCTTTTTTTTTTTGCTTCTTTTTCATTCAGCAAAGACCACACACAACCTGCGTACCTACTCTTTATTTTATTGGTTAATATAGAGAATTAATTATCATTGAAACGTATGTTGTTGTTCATTTGAATATTTATAGAATAATTGTGTATTTAGAATTATGGAAATTATTGCTTTTTTACGTTTTAAAATATATGTATATGTATGTGGGAGACAAGTGTTTGTTCAAAGAGAAAGTGCAGAGAAAATGGCGAAGAATGAGAAAAATGAGATCGCGGATGGCAACTTAAATGATGCGGGCATTAGAGGGTGGTGAAAGAGGGATACTGAAGTTGGCGTGGCTTTGTGATAACGACCGCAAAGAGTAGGCGACGGTAATGCGCAGAGCGCAAGTAAAGAAGAGTTTTTCCTTTCTCTCCGCTTCCATAGACGCTTGAAAACCATACTATCCTCTCCTTTATACCGCTCCCTCTACCCTCCGCTGAGCTTTGTTCCCCTCTTATACTCCCTGTTGGCTTATCTCACCACTAAATCTAGCGATTTTAATACACGTTTCTCGGCAATTTCCGTTGCTATATACACATTCCACCGGGCTAGTGCGGTGTAGGTCACCCCTTCTCGCGTACTTTTTCTCTTCTGCGTTTCTCGCCCTTTCTTTACTCTGATGCCGCTGTATACATACTTCGCGACCCTCTTTTTTAAACTAACTTTATTTTTACGGCGCCATTCCAAGCAATTTCTGATTTCCCTTAATTCATTACGCTCACGCTCGCTCTATATATATTATTGCGCATACACCAGCTGACTATTCCCCGGATACTCACGCTTATAACGTGGATACTCACAGTATAATAATCAGTAAATTTATTATCTTATCAATATTTAAATTGCCAATGTCATACTTAATCTCTTCAATTTATTTCATTTCAATTGAATTATGACATTCTGAAAAATGAATATGGAATAATTTTACATTCACTTATTTATTTCTTTATAGATAAAAATATTTTCATAAATAATTGATTTGTATTATTAAATTTCCACTCCGTTGGAAATTTATTGTGATTATTTTGAGCATGAAATGTGTTTGTACACAATAGATTCGAAATAATGGACAATGAAAATAGTCTTTTGATAAACTCCGTTCAATGTTCAATGTCGTTGGAAGTTTCTTTCCGGGATATTGAGACACAATTGAGTTATGGAATTGTGAGCTATTTCTTGTCCACAAATACTCTCTCTCCATCCTCCACACACACAAGTATATATATATACCCATGCGCCAATAGAACATCACTGAGTTCTTTTTTATTTTTACTTTCGTTTTTTAATACCACCATTATACCGTGAACAAGAGAAAGAAGCAAATTGCAGATAAAACCGAGTTATCGCAAGCGCCGACAATTGTCTTCCTTCTCCAAAGCGCCACTCACAATTCTCGAAATCAATATATCGTTCATCTCAATCAGTCTCAATTGTTTCGTCATCTCTGTTTACTAGACATTTGTCACAGCATTATTTTTATCGCATAAATGAATAAAGAAAATGTTTGAATTCTTCGTGTCAACTCGTTATGGTATATACACAATATCAATAAGACGCATTAAATGTCGACAAATAGAATCTGCGGGCAGTCTATACATCCCGTGGTGAATTTGATGAGTAACTAAATAGAATAATGAAATATAAAAAAATATAATCGAATGTAGGATCGCTCTTTATTATGAAAAAACGAAGAAATTATGTGCAAGCAGTATGGAAAAAAAAAAAAATATGTATATAAAAACGTTCGTATTTATTTCAAACACACGCCAGGTATATATGGCGATAATTAAGATGTCACTGTGCGCCACCCTTCTCATAAATACTTTGAAATTCCCACGTAGGGTATTTCTCTTTCATATATATATATATATAGACGAGCTCAGGTTTTGCAAAACTATTTAATCATGTCACAGTGTCTCCAAAGCGAGTTTCTACATCGTGAATATAAATCTGACGTGGTGGAGCAATCGCTCGTTGGTTGAAATTAACCAACGAGAAACACGACAGAGGAAAGAGAGAAACGTGGAACAAAAAAAAAAATTATTCCTGTCGTCCTCGCACGTAGAACAACATGAGAATTGAGAGAGGGATGAAGAATAAAAGAAAGAGGAGATAAGCGAGAAATACAGTATCGCGCACGGCAGGTAGGTGAGGTGATAAATATAATTTTTGTGTGTGTGAAACCGGCTGGAACAACGCGTTCACCTCGATCTCCAAGGGTGGTCGAAACTCGTGCTCGTACATCACATCAAGATCGTCGTCCATGGGTCTGTAAGAAGCTCCACCTCCTTCACATGGGATTGGAATTGTGGTATAAGCGGACGCATATAACCGGCTTCCATATCGTTTGTTATAGATTCTCCAAAAGTATCAGGGTTGTGCCAGAGGCTCTCGTCTTTTTATATATCTCTTTTATTCCACTGCTGATATATCTCAATCCAATACAATTTCCATCTTCAATATCTCTGTCGAAATATTTCTTAATTACAAACTATTTCCTAGCTTGCCTTACTATATCAGGTTTATTTTCATCTCATCGAATGATTTAATGCGCGTTTAAATTGGTACATTTCATCATAATTCCCAAAAATTATATTTTTATATGTATGTATGTATGTTCGCTCTTTATCCATATCCAGTATCAATGTAGATGTTTTATTTGCCTTCTCAATAAATACATTTTGCTTTTTCTCTATTTCTCTTTCTCTGCCTCCTCCCCCTGTCAAATCTCAATAATTTTATGGACAATTACTATTTTTATTTAATATTTTTGTCACGATAACTTTTCATTTCCACATGATTATTCTCATTCCTGACTAGTGATAAAATAAATCTACATACTATTTTATTATTTAATAAAATATACTGGGAAGTAAAAAATGCAGAAAAAAAAAAATTCTCCAACACAACGTAACAGATATGTATATTTTTCGCGAGTTCGTGGCGGCATTATCTATCCGTAGTCGGGTTTTTTCCTGTCGCACAAGGACATGTATATTATTTATATATATATATAGATGCATATCAGCAGAGCAAGCAAAACTCATCCTCCGTTTAATACGCGTAGGCCAAGATTTACGAAAGTAGCATAAACATTGGGGAGATTACAGTGAGAGTTCGCTCCAAAGTTTTAACGAGATCCCCTCAGCGCAGTGTCGGTGCGTAGCATTATCAAATAATTGAGTGGTATAACTCTCCCTCGCGTCTACCCTTCATACCTATATATATATATATATATATATATATATTCTTCACCCTGATCCTTGCGCGTTCACTTCCGAGAATTAACTTCTCTCTTTCACCCTTTCTCAATTTACCGCAATGGCAAAATGCAAAAAAAAACAAACGATAAAATGGTGTGTAGGATTATTAACACATTATTCACTTGCAAGTTTCAACACGTAACAATTTTTTGATCGAGGTGAAAAATGAAAAAAATAATCGAGTATAATTTAAATATGTGTGTATTGGAAAAATTATTTCATGATAATTGTAAGATTTGAGAGGTGTGTAATCTCCAGATCTCATCTATGTCGACTTGTTCCTGAATAACGATGGCATCGCACATCTTGCACCACCACCATAAGCATCAGGAAGATCATGAGGTAGAGGAAGAAGCGAGGAAGAAGCGAGCCGAGCACGATTAGACACCGGTTTGGAATAAACAAGCCTCAGTAATGCGCTCGTACATCTTAACGAAAGATTAAACAGTTAATAAGAATAAGAGTCCCGGCAACTATATCCCATCCTGCCACCCATATTCTCTCCCTTGCTCCCCTTTCGTCTCTCACCTTGGATCTACTCTCGGACTCCTTTTACTCACACGCTTCCACCCCCGCGTATACAGATGTGAACACGCACACGGGGTGAAGTGGGGGGATTTTCACTGGGTGGTTGGAGGGAAATGGCGGCCATCTTTCCCGCGAGCTCTTCTCGAGAACCAATCGCCTCTCTCCTTCGGGCGTTAAGGCGGCAACTCGCGCTGAGGAATTGCCTTTGCCACGTTAGACACATTTTTCTCGCTTTTCCTTTATTCCTCGCTGATGTTGCCCCGCGGCCTCTCTCACATCCAACTTCTCGTCTCCTCCTTCTCCCTTTTCCACTCATTCCCATTTCTTTCTTCCTTTTACTGTATACACTCTCTTACACACATACACACACACACACACACACACACACACCCCTCATGTTCTACCACCTTTTCTTCTTCTTTTCTATATTTTGCACCCATCTTTTCCAGCAAAAGCCACCTTCTTTCACTTCGTTCTATACTCTACACACCAGGGTCTCGTCGTTTCGCATCCTTTATTATTATTTTTTTCCTTTTTGCTTCTTCTCTTTGTTCATGTTGGACCACCCCTCGCGCGACCTTCCTATTTCTCCCCCTAGCCACTGCTCTTGCTCCGTCAACTACCCCTTCCTCTCTGTTCCCTCTCGCTCTTCATATGTTCGCGTACGTGCGGTAGAGTACCTGGGGATATAATGGTGTTCATCCCTGAAGTGAGTTTCATCGAGCGGCAGGTGGCTGACCTTAATAACGTGGCGCATATAACCAAGAAAAAAAAACACAACCAATGGTCTATATATATATATATATATATATATATATATTTAGGTATATAATGTGCATGGGTGTGTATATGTGTTTGTTTTTGTATGAGAGTGCGTATGCGCCAGGGCATTCTGCTGCTAAGGGTGGAATTCGTCTCTATGTATATATATATATATGTGTACATTATGTATAACTCGTGGTGAAGAAATGTCTTGAAAGGTCGAAATGATGACCAATGATATTTATGAATGTGGAGAAAGACTTTTTCTTTTCGTATTTCCACCGCCCCTTCATGTGCAATGTACTGCTATGAATACATGGTGAGAAAACTTTCCATCATCTATTTGAGATAGAGAGAATGAGAATGAACAGAGAGAGGGGGGGAGAGAGTGAGATTGAGATGATTTTCATAATGCTCTTCAAAGACACTCTCAACAATGAATGGTATAAATATAGATTCATTCGTCACGTGTAAAGATGAATGACACTCAATCTACACACACACACACACACACACACACACACACACACACACACTAACACTCTTTGCGAAATATATATATATTATTATTTTTTTTTTATTTTCATTCTTGACACTTATACATTTATTGTTGCTTTACTTTCTATTGTGCCTACACAAACCAAAAGTTTTCGATAATAATTTTGTGCGATTGGTTGCATCACTATGAAAGTATATTGTGCACCCAGGTGTTATTCATTGCCGATAAATATCACTCTATAGATTACATTATTTGTTAATGTATGATGTTTGAATTACCCACGTGTTTGCCGCGCTCTGGTGACTGAATGGTAGTTGGGGAATATTGAAGAAGCAGCCCTAATGGTTAAAACCCTCAAGTAAAATACCATACAGGTACACACACACATGGATGCAAAAAATATAAAATATATGTGAATGTACACATGTAAAAATGGAATGGTATAATGCGCCAATGATATTCCAATGTGGCGGTTTTATGAATTTTATGAGTTGTTTTGTTATCGACTGCTATACCCGTATTTCCAATTCATGAAAGAGCATCCTGAACACACGATGCGCCACTCGTATCGATACGTGAGCAACATTTTCGCCATATACCCGTCGCAGTTCAACAGTTCATATACATATACTTACATATATACATATTGGCAATGGGCAAAAAAAAAAAAAAAAAAAAAATATTATATAAGTGGAAGGCGCAACTTTGAATAAAATATTCCATAGAATCAATAAAACAAAGTGGTTATACAACATGTAAAATGATAGCTTATATCTATGATAATAATATCAATATTATTTAAATAAAGTTTGCGATTTATATATCGATTGTGCGGATAAAATTGGGCAACTGTCAACCAATAACTGATGAAAGCCTCACTTAAAATCCCTGTCATAATCGTAGCAATGAAAGTAATGTCAATTGTGTTACAGAATATGATTTTCTAATTGTTATATTCTATCTTTTTCACATTGCCGGTCCATTAAAGATTATGAGAATGATCATTGGCAAGTGGGTACGTAAATGTCATGCCCATTCGCCGACTATATAGGGGTTGGTATATATATATATATATATATATATATATATATATGTGATATAGACGCAAGAAACTCCCTCTGTCTTTATGGCAGTCAGCGTTCACTTGGTTGTACGATGTATATAATACGTCGAATCACCTCTCACGGTCATCAAAGTCTTTTACGAGCAAGTAACGGGATTTAAAGCAAGGATGAAACAACCTCAAGGTGCTCACAATATATAGTTCACGGCATCGTAAATGTACCAGATGACATTGTTGAATGGGCACATGTTATGTTGTGGCCATGCATTTGACACCTCAAAATGGCCAATGCAGTTGTTTATTATTTCGCCAATTAATTTTTTTCTGATGATAATATGTCAAAAAAGGATTATTACAATCTATTGGTATATTTTTATATGATGATAATCTTGATGTTTCTTTTTTTTTTTTTTTTCAATGAACGAACTTGATATTGGAAAGAATACATTAATAAAGAAAAAAAAAAAATTATATTGAATCTTGTACGATCATTCATCAGCGATGTCTAATGTTGATTTATTTAATTAGATGAGATATGGAAATATAGCAGTGGCGCCCTCAATTGGTAGTTTATAATATTTTGAGATTGTTACCATCTGCAATTGACCATGTTGCGGTATAGTTTATCGACAATTACTAGTTGTATAATAATAATTTGACTAGTAGCAAAAAAAATAATGCAATATTTTTTCATGTATATATATGTATGACGCTGATAAGTTTACTTCAATATGATTGAAGAAAATTTTATTGACACCGGATAATATTGACAGCATGAAACAAGCAGAAATTGAGTGTGGCTCCATCTGTAGACTAAACTACATAGCTTGTTGTACGTGAGTACAAGGCTCGTAGCACAACCTCTCAATGCGTAGTATCCCATAAATGTGATGAGTGAATAAAACGGGTTGACGGCAGATGGCCGAATTCTTTACGCTCCAATGATCCCGCATGTAAAACGATGAAAATTCCACCACCGCAGGTTTACGGGTAAATTTAAACTGACAATTATTGTTATCATTCCGTCATATAAGGAGGTAACAGATAATAAATTGGGTCATAAAACGTTAAACTAGTGACTGCGTTTTGTAGGGCGGTTTAGTGTTGAGTCGCGTGCAGCCATGCTCGTTAAAACAGCTATAAACCGACGTAACCACCAGTCGTATTTTCATTCCCACCACTGAAAAATCTTGACAAAAAAAGAAAAAAGAAAAAGATAGAATGAAATTCAAGCAAAATTTATATCCTTTTACTCGCAGTCTTTTATTTAATGTATCGATAGCCTACAGAATTAAACACTCGTCAATAAAAGTTTTCACAGATCAACAACAAATATATTAATGGCAATTATCGACAATAATTGTTTGTGCAACGAGTATTTTATACAAGTCGGTAATAGTGAGATCTATTATATTCAATGGGTGATGCCGACTGACAGTTTAAGAGGATTACCTATAATATCGATAATCGAATTATCCAAGAGGAAAACGACTTGAGATAATAAGTATGGGAAAATTCTTGGATTACTTTGAAAAGTCACCGTAAGGGTGACTCACTTTGTATTTCTCCAAAATTATTATACGATAAAATATCACAGCCGAATTTATTGTAAGTCAAACGGAATTGAATTTACAAATTAAATTGTTGTGTGCAGTGCATACAGATACCACTGCATTTTTATAAGATTAATGACATTCAATGCAATTTTTATATAATAATTAATGACATGTAACACAATACCAATTAAAGTATTGATTAGCCGACAACAATTTTCACAAATTCTCAATATTCAATTCATAATAAATACGTATTATCAACAAAAATCAATACATTAAAAGTAATTTAATTATTACTATCCGATGCTCTATATAAATTCGTAAAATATAGATTTACCACTGAAGTCAAAAAAAAAAAAAAAAAAAAAAAAATTTTCCACAAAAAAAAAAAAAAAAAAAAAAAAAAAAAAACTTATTCCGCAATAATGAACATTACCGAATAATTAGTGCATATTGCACAATAATAATCGATAATTCGCAAATTGAATTGGCAATACTGCCAAAAAATTAGTGAAAAACAATTAAAATGAGCTTTTCAAAGTGTCATGTGATTCGTGTGGTGTGGCAATATCAGCCAATCGTAGAAAGGTAATGGCCACGCTGAGCACAAGAGAAAGAGAGTAAGTGAGAGGGATAGAGAGTAGTTTTTTGGCGCGCCAATAGATGTCGCTAGCGGGCAGTGTAATAAATCGTAGTGGGATTCCCGCCCATTGCATGCTGAGAGGCGGTGCTTGGCCTTACCATCACTTCAGGATTCCCCCAGTCACGATATCTTTAGCCCCACCATTGTAGAAAATTTGTACTCACACCGGTGATTCCCCTACTGCGAAAAAAGTTGCTGTGCACCATCTCGGTCATCTTCATAAAACCGAGTGTCCATTTCAAATGGTATGGAGGCTAATTTAAGCTTTGCCACGGTGATACAGTGTTTGTTTATCGCTTGTTAAAGCAATCTGGATTAAATATAAAACACATTGATAGCAATGCTTAGGATTGACTAGACGGAGCGGCGCTAACTGACGAGACGTGTGGATGATAGTATGAGATAGTTCTCTTCTGACATCGTCAAATCTCTGCCCACTCAATCGCATCAATCACCTCCTTTTTTTTTCTTTTTTTACAACTTTAAACACCTTATATACATTCCACTCGTCAACCAACAAAATTAATTTGTATATTTGTAAAAAATAAATACTCAACACCATTAGATATTTATATATAATATATATATATATCGGGTTACTATAGGATGCAAGAACAATGTGGCGGAGTATAAAATTGTGTTTATTGCGGATAATAAAATATATTTGGCCCTTGGGAAATATAGTAGTTGAGAAGACCCCATGAGTTGGATCGCGCACACTGGATGGAGAATAGGTATACTCTGCTAATAAAAGATCAATACGCCATATTTGGTATGGTGTTGTGTGGCAATTGAAGATGGTGCAAAAGGGGCCAAAATATATATATATGAAAATATGAATAATGCGTCTACACATAATTTCGATGTCAATATCACTTTTAACTCAATGACACGTGGAGGCTTTCAACAGAATAACCCCAAATAAATTCATATCATTTATGTATATGTACATAAATATATAAATACTCATCGCGTGTATTTAAATGTAGATGAGAACACTTGAATGAAATTGAAGTGGCTTACAACAATGTTAATCGTTGATTGGTGAATTATTTAATGGAATGTCGTTGAATTAGACAACGGCAACAGTAATATAATGTTTCGTTTAACGTTATATTATCATCACTGGTACGAATTTTAAACACTAAAAACACAAAAACACGCTTTTTTATTGCGCAGATTAGAATCGATTTAATGTACGACACGCCACGATAACTCGTTTATTTTTTGTATTTTTTTTTTATCTTCTTCTTTTTTGTTTTTTCTCGAGAGTCCAATAGAGAAACAGACAAGAAATATAGGGGCGGGAATACAAAATTTATAATGAAATTACCGTTGCCTTGAGGGGAAAAAAAATCCTCGGTGAAATGAGCACGTATATATATATATATATATATGCAGACATACAACACGCCCGTCGCGCGCAACATGCTACGACTAATCTTGTCGGCAACGCTTTTACAAATTTCCATTTTTGCATTTTTAGCTTTGCAATAAGCAACATACCATTCTTAACGCTCATCATTTATTTATAAACTATATATAAATTGGAACCGTGTAAATAATTGAAATTGTATTACAATTGAACGTTGATTTGTCGACATGTCAACTAAATAAGTAAAACATATAGTCATCAGTATAATTGTATATTTAAATTGCAAATATCATCTGCAATTCAAATAATACTATTGATTGATATATATAACACAGTAAATTCATTAATAATTTTACATCTAATTCGAAAAATATACCCTTTGCTTTTCATCACATTATTTGGACGTTTTATCGAAATCTAGATATATTTCTACGCGATATGAAAAAAAATAAATAAATAAATAAATATGGATTAAAATCATACAATTGTTTATGCATAATGTGTGTAAAGCACGTGTTTAATAGCGAGACTTATACTACAATAATGTTTGTCGACATAATAAATGGTATCGGTGAATGGATGTTTTCGTACTTTTACGACTCACTTATTATGAATACAAAGTAACGGCGCGTATAGAGTTGGCGCGCGACGGCATCCGCGAATCACTCGCCAATCTCTCATATTTATATGTATAAACACAATTGTATTCATATATGCTTATAATTATATATATTTAATGACATTGCGTGTGATAATGGTGATGATGATATCATCAGATAAATATTTTTCTCATATAAACAGGAACAATTATATTCACTCACTAAAATCATTATCCTGTCATTTTAAATAATTATAATTAATATAATAATTAATCAATTACATTAAAAAAAATTCAAACTATTTTTTACGACTCAGTTTTATTTCTGAGGATTAGTAGCAAGTGTCGCTCATCAATTCCTTCAGTGTAATATGACATCATTTAAGTTATTATTTATTTATACACTCATTGGTGATTGTACTAATTTGAGCTATTAAACAAAAATAAATACACATGTTGAAAATTGATCGGTAGACGAATTGTCAATCAATTTTATTTATTTACGGCGAATATTAAGTATATATTTACAATGACCACTTATCATTTTTTTTGGCCATTGATATTTAACGGTGTGTTCACCGGACCAGTCCATATAAATGTTCAAATTGGATGTCTAATGTCTACGTTATAAACATTTACGACACCGGCAGTGAAGAGAATCCGTCGGTGCACACACACACACACACACACACACGTCGCACACTATCGCTTCACCATATTACCTCAGCAAATGTTCAATTAAAATAATTTTTTATCGATCATATAAATCGTTGAATGTATTTTTACATTGACGATGGATCTTATAGTCAAACAGGTGTTTATAATTTTTTATATAATTATACAAATGACAAGAAAGAAAATATAAACGTGACACATGAATTTTACCTTTTATGTATATGTGTATATAATATTTTTATATGTCGTCTACAGTGAAGATATACGATCACTTTCGACATACGCCAACGATCTATATTGCAATAGTACAAAATGGATCAAGTCTCGGGTCCACTTATGTAAATTGTTGTGAGTGAGATCGGTGTTTCTATTGGAAGAAATGGGCATGAAGGCCGAAAGAGACAGGAAACGAGAAAATTGAGCAAAACTAGGTGAGTTTCATTATACAATTATGATGAAAATAATTGATTGGCAGAATTGATCAACAGTGTCATGAGGGATGATAAAGTTAGATTGTCCAACAGACTGGCGTCACATTAATTTTTTTATTTCTCCATGAATTATTTTCCATCGCTCATGAAAATGGTATAGGCATGAGATTATATTTCACTGTATCTTTAAATCTTGAAACACTTGAAAAATCCCGCAAACTGATATCTCATGTTAATAATGAGAATCGACACTTGGACGTAGAAACAGTTGTGATCTGAAAGCTGTAAAGCCAACGACTATGACACTCTACGCATTTGCCCTTTTTCGTTTAGAGAAAGTTTTTTTACTGTCTCTCTTGCGTGGTAAAAATTTGAACTTCAACTATACCAATAAAAGGGTATAGACATAAGGTTTTAAAAACTGCAACTTTCTCCGAGTTCACTTCCTCAAAAATACAAAAATTTTTATGACTCCTTTCCCTTACAATATGACTTTCTTCTTCGTTGCTTCACTCTATCTCTCAAATTTATTTCATTTCTCGAGAAAAAGAAGATAATCTCAAAGGTCTTTTTATTTTCTATTTCATATTTATTTGACAATTGAAAAACACAATAAAATATTCCACATGAAAAATGAATAACACTCTACAAAAATATTCGATTGCTATTCGACCTTGTATCAAAAATAAAAAATAAAAAATTTTGTCATTAAAAACCCTTGTCATGATTTTATCATTAATTTGCAAATTTCAATCCACCAAAACAAAAATGAAAAATAAAATGAAAAACAACAGTGCGAAATTGATGAGAAAAAGAAAAGAAAAAAAGTACAAGCTCACAAGGGATATGTTCATGTGTCAAGGTTTGTATTATACAGGCTCTCTGAAATTATCGCACTGTGTAGGCGTTATGCCAACCGAGAGTGTGTCGCCCAATACACCTTTAGCCAAAGGTATATTAGATTCTTCTGTATCATCATGATGTAGCGTGGGAGATACCATTCTGATTGGCTGTACGCAAAAAGCCACGCAGTTGAAAATAGATATATACTCATATAAATTCTTCTTCTCTTATTTTTCCCTCCGAAAATAAAGAACAGATATAAAAAAAAGGCCAACTGACATATTTCTTGGTTCTAATAAATTAATCCACTGTTTCACTTTATCAAACCAGGCCCATCTTTGAAAACTCGTTCATGCCAATTCAACAACCAGATTTTAATTCATTTACACAGTCGTAAAAAGTGAAATAATCACATCATTCCCCAAAAATGTAAATTAATTTCCCTATACCAAAATTAATTTATCTTGATAGTTAATTTTTTGTTCATACTCTATCAAAATACTATTTCATATATTTCTATAAATATTATTAATAATACCTTCATTGAATTTTTTCTATATACAAAAAAAATATTAATATATATTTATATATGATATAATAATTTATGTGACAATAGCAATCACAAAAACATATCCTTGAGTGTGTAATTTTGTGACATTCTCAAGAATGTCATGAGCCCTCAAAGCGGTATATTAAATTAAATGAGGGTTTATATAAGTGTCGAGTGAAGATGAGTATACGCACATAGATATATAGATATATATATATATATATATATCGCCGGCTTTTGTCGTCTGGTAAATCGACGATGAGGGGAATGCTCTGCTATGCGTGCGACCTCCTTATCTACGCTCTCGCTCGTTACATTATCGTGGTGGTTATCGTTGCGCACAAGTCCACACCGCGAGAGATCGTCATGTCGTTGTCGGGTTACGGATTCTTATACCGGTGGATCAATCTAGCGGCGAGATAAATGTTAACGCCTGTGTATATGTACGTACCATTCGCGCCAAAGGTGCGTGTTTATACGAATGAACGTGTTGGCATTCGACCCTCATATGTTTTTCTTCTCCACAGGGTTCTATATATATATATTTGTAGTGCAGGATATTTTTTTTCTCTTGCTCTGTTCTTAAGTCTGCGTAGGGGAACACGGGGTTAATGAACTTTATATCTTCAGACGAATATCATTCAACCGTTTGTCCTTTAATAGAGCCATCTTCATATTAGATAAGACAATTTGGATTGAGCAATTCAATATTTTTATTATAAACAATTGGATGATATCAAAAAAGAATTACGTTAATTTTCATAGACGCTGATGAATATATTTTAAAAATCTTCCCGAAGATGAAGGTCAACTGCGGCATATTAAATGTCAATAAATAATAGCATTATAGTCTCACTATCCATAGTATAGATAAGAAAAAAATTCGTTGAAGCAAAATTGATACCACTAATTGATATTTTCTATTAAATGTACTCATTTATTTTAATGAGCTATCCAATAAATCTTTTATATATGTATATATACATATTTTTTCAAATTCCGGTGGCTTCTTTTTTGTTAACCAAATGTATTCTGCAATGAATAAATTAATCATGTATGACACTGTGGTATTGATAGTGACTTGAATATACATATAAAGATAAGCGAAAAGAAAAAAAAATATATATTTTTTTTCAAATACACATTGAACCGATTGTCATGTTGCTCTTGATGATCACGCTGGCACTGCTATCTCTTATATTGTGTAGACACAGTTATATATCCATATAGATATATTGTATGTCTATGCGATATTGAAACACATGTGGAACCGGCAATTTGAATAAACAAAAAGAGGAAATGAAGAGGATAGTAAAAAAATTTATAGTCTGTAATGCGCGAGCCAAGGGAAATCGTTGGACAATATTGTTCTCGCAAAACTTTTACCCTCTATGTGCTAAAAATTCCATTCACTATACAACGAGAAATAATGTAGGTTATATATCCATATATTCGATATACATACAGATATATTTTTCGTATGCCCTACCATCGTTTCTTCTCTACTCCGCCTTACTTTTCATTAAATCTGTCATTTTGTTGTTGTTATATATGTTTATATCTGTACGCGCGCTTGGGCATCCATTGATCCCACAATAAATCGAATAAAAAGGTATCCCATTTTTATCCCTTGAGAAATAGTGTATCGCGACAATGTGCAGATACACACACACACACTCACACACACTCGCTCATACGATATCTATACATATGTATATATTTCAACCATCATCACGTAACGAATATTTGGAAATTTACCCTTTTTTATTGCTCATTGTATCGTTGAAGTATTCCGCTCACAAGAATTATTTTTTTAATAAACATTGTGTATGATATTATGCGAGAGGCCCAGTGAGACTCGTTCCCCTTTTTCACCTTCCAAGTCCGTTATACGTGGCATGACCCCCATGCTGCTTCTATCTCCACCCTCCTTTTTTTTTTTTTTCTTCTTTTTATTTTTTTGTGCGAGCTGTGTCGGTATATTTCCACCAACGGAACCAATAAGTTATACACCTATACGTATATATACACAGCGAATGGTTGTGTATTTCGTGAGCGACGAGCAGCATGAGAGAAATGGAGAATAAGAAAAAAGACGTGGAAAAAAAAAATACTGGGAGAATATATATCTTATTTCACTACTACCGCACATATAGGAATTTATTTCATATATGTATATATCTTGAACCCCCCTACGCATTAATATTTTATTCGCATTGCATACACGAACGGGCGGATTGCCAAAGGCATACCAGAGCACCGTAAGAAGAGAGAAACACACAGGTATATATATATATATATATATATAAAATAAGGGAAGAGAGTTTGTATGGGTCAAGAGGATAGGTGAACAAAGCAAAGAAAACAAGTTTACCATTTGCAATTTATCTTTACATTTTTTTACAGGATGGAAAAAAAAATTATTCCAACAGTTTTGAATATACATTGTTATTATAATAATGAGAAGTATCTTTAATGACTCCATACATGAGGAAAATGAATGCTTATATATATATGTAGAGGGAGAGAGAGAAAAAAGCAATTAAGAGTATTTCAGTATTTTCGATAAAGACCACCCATGACGACAACGTATATGGGACGTTTATGTCCTGTTTACGTTATTAAATGTACCAGAGTAATACAAGTGAATGAGTATATAGGATATATAATGGCGAAGAAAGCATAAAGCGAAGCGAGAAGTAGCAAGTACTGTATGCTAAGCGCCATACCAATGCCACAAAAATGTCGGATATCTCGATATTATCCTTCGACACACCACATTGGTTGCTACTTATTATTATATTGTATTTTTTATTTTACTAAATAAAACTGTACTGTACAAATACGTTTTAATGACTGTGACGTTAAATATATGTAACGAGTAAAGTGAAGTTTATTTTACATGATTTATTAAAGATCCATGCTTTGTAACTATCTACTCGTTTAAATGAAATAATTCAAATGGATGTAAGTAAATAGTCCTTCAGGATGCCTATGTTTTCAACAGATATTGAATGTCACATAGTTGTCTCTATTAATTGCAATTAATTTAAAAAATTCAATAAAGGAAAATATTATATTACTGTTGCAAAAAAAAAGAATATTAAAAAACAGGGGTATTCAAGTTACTGTTTTATTTTTTATTTTTCTTCATTAGGTCTGCGAGAATTTCTCATTGTATTGTAATTTTTCTTTACTCAAGGTGCATTCAAAATAAATTGAAAAAATACATGTACCTACTGCTTCAATGCTATATTTCATTATAAACAACTCACAGTGTAAAAAATGTAAACATATCAATGAATTTGCACTCGAAAAACCTATTGATTGAAGGTAATCAAAACATTTTCCACTACATATAGACACTATGCTCTGGAAAAGATTGCAAAGTTTGAGAGAAAAAATGAAGTTATAAATTGAATTTCACTGGCCTATGTCGCTTCAAAAAAAATCACACTGCTATTTTATGGTAGATTTTATAAAGAATAGTGAAAGTACAAATCGCACGGATCACATGGATTCAAAGGGACTTATCGGCACTCATGCATTGGGTTGATGTGTAATACAATCCGACAGTATTGCTGCAATAACTAAAAAGTGTTGCTATATCGTTGCAATACTTTTCAGCTAAATCACGAATTCGATAACGATTGTATTATTAAATATAAATGATTAATAAATTAACGTAGCAGTACTTGTACTGAAGTGGAAATTCAAAATGTAAAGTTGGTTTACTGCTGTGCAATTAAACTTATGGCTAGCTAATCTCTTTAGCAGTGAGTTTGAAGACACAGAAATTCATAGCTCACCATTCACTCCATACGTTTAATTATCTTTTATTTGTTTTATTTTTGTACTTACACACATATGCTCAGATTATTATAATTGAGAGTTTGATGTAAGAAAAAGTTGGGACCAAGTTCGGATCATGCCACATCTATTGAACAATTGTGCTCAAGATGATATACTTTTTGTTTGGAGGCAAATATTTGAAAATTCAAAGGTGACGGAAAATAAATCTTTGGTTATATATTTAATACATTTATTCGCGGAACATAAAAATGAATTTTGAAACTATGGGAAACTTAATAGATGAAATAAAGTAAAAGACCATCAGTCATGTCTATTTGGGTAAGATGGCAAACGTTAGAGTAAGTCGACATACTCGTTTATCAGCGTAAAATTCACATTTGGATGTTTTTGTTTTTTGTGCAACTCTAGCACAAAGACTGTGATACCACCGCTAACATAAATGGCAACATACCCATTGCTCTCCTAGCTTGAATATACTGTGTAAGTCAAGCAATAAAGGCATTTCGCATCGGATTTGTCGACATCATCAGCGTCCCGACTTCAATTTTCCACCGATTCCATATCTGAGTTATCCTCAAGGATAGTGTGTCTCATCTGCTTTCAAGTTCTAACTTCTTTGCTATTTTCCGTCTCCTTTTTATTTCGGACTTGATTTTTAACTTTGCACTTACTATGTTATGTCAAACTGACGGTTGCTGACTGTTTTATATTTGTTATATTTTACAGTAATTCGACAGAATTATTAAACTAAGTTTGCTCGTTTATATAAAACGGATTGAAGAAATTAAATGGGGACTGTGAGGTTTATATGGAGCTAAGATTTTAACCGTTCCGATGCAATTGAGCCGTTAAATTTAGACTGGTCAAAACTCTGACCACGATGATCAAGTCGAGAATGTCTGGAACGATTCTACAGTAGTTTCTAAAGACTCCGGCTAAATCGGAATTGAGTGGTGTCTGGTGTCGGTCTGGAATAGGAGATTGGTCAAATTTATTGACAATGCGCACATTAAGTGATAACGAAGTGAGTATAATGAAATTAAGAGGCACAACTCGTGTGACACTTTGAAAAAATCAATGATTTTTTTACTATTTTCGTTGGTCTATACCTTGAAGAATATCATATGAAAATTTCAAGGGCAGATCTCGAATAGATTTGAGTTACAGCCTTTTAAATGCAGATGTTGGTCGACAAGAAACGTGGAAACAGTTATCTTTGAACGAGTATTTTTCAAAACGACATTTTTCAAATTTGCTGCGATCTTAACTCGAATACAAATCATCTAATTGACTTGAATCTTTTTTCAGCACATTTATTTGATGTTTTTACATGCCCTGAATTAACCGTTTTTCCATTGGATAGAAATCAATATTGTCATGCGCACAACGACGAGAATTTCAAGTGAAAATGGATACTTTTTTTTCAAAACTGTGGGATTTTATTGAATTTTAATTTTTTTTCTCAAAATTCTAGTTCAGGTTATCGACAATACCCTTCAGTTTAACCAATTATTATTGTTTTTCGATTTTAACCACTTTAAACGCTGCAATTATTGCAGCAGTGGGACAGCTTTTTTTGTCCGAAACTTGGAATATTGCGCATAAGTCGCTGAAAATTACTATTTTTTAACAAAATAATTATCTTGTATACATAACATTGACACAAATATACAATGAAATTTCGGTTGATTACATGACAAAAATTCCCGAAAATCACCCTTTTCTTTAGCAGTCACACCAGTCATGCCCTTTCATGTACAGATATTTAACCATTCTCATTTGAAAATTAAAATACATCCATATTTTCTCTGAATTTCGTCTTTCAGACTATTACCTTGAAAATATGTCTAAAAAATTCCAGCTGTCAATCCTCAAAATAACCCAAGTTATAATGAATGGTTTGAAATCGTGGCAACCAAATAAATTTTATTTAATCAGTTTTATGTTTAAAAGTGTGAGAACATTATTTTCGAAACAAGTTTCTTCAAGTTGTTGCGTACAGTATTTTGAAAAAGTTATTATTGGTGACAACTACATCTCTGTTTACTGCATGTTATTGCTTCATATTGAGTGTCTTTAGTTTTCAATAAATTGAAAACTTATTGGAAAATAAATAAGACATTGAATTCTATGTGAATTATTAACTGTTAATAATGATGGTGCCTAACGGTTATCTATGTTTTATATTCTGCATATACGAATAAAAAATATTGTTCATTCTTTTCATTGTTGTTCGTGCACGAGGATGTAAAAAAAATCCAATATCATTGCTTTTGTCTTTTTTTTTATCCCTACGAAAGATTATCCCACGGATTATGAATGAGGGATGTAAGGCGTGGTCATGTACACACACATATATTTTTTTATAGTCGATATGACTGGAAAATGCTCAGTAAAAGTATTCAAGTCACGGGAAAGTACTTGTAAGTGATTATCGACGTGCCTTGGATCCTTCATCACTCGGCCGCACGAGGTCGTAAATATTTTCAAAGCATCGTCTGGTGAGTTATGAGAAATGTTTTTACACTGTAATTTGGTGGTACTTTTCATATACTCAATATATAACATGTATAGATTACTTAAAAGACTTGTTTTTATTATCTGCAATAATTTATTTTATTTATTTATATTGCTGCCAGTATATTGGATTTATGTCGCTGTAATGTCGTAACAGTTCTAATGTATTGAAAAAATGATTATTTTTTCAATACATATACTTGTTTTCACCACCTGTTTCCTTTCACCAGTATTATATCCCTGCTGTTATTAAAATTACGATATCACGTGCAACTATTGAGGGTACTACCTGTACAAGAATGAAATTTCATGAAATAACAATTATTATAAGAATTTTCTTGAGTTATTGAAGAAATAGTAAATTAAATATATAATTGTTTTTTTCTAGTCTTACAGTCCTGGGAGTATTTTAATATATGCTTCGGTAAATTTACGATGATGAAATGGTGACAAAATAAAAATGAATTTAATCCTACTACACAGCAATGATACATTTCACATCAACGAAAAAGTCTGGAGTGCCGTAACCCAAAAGAGATGGCACAATTTTACGATATTAGCACTTTCGCACCCTCTGTACCACTTTCCTCTTCCATATCCTCTTTTCACAAATCTATAGTTGTATATGGATTCACATAACACGATACGGTTATATTCCAAAATATCCGGAACCATACGCGATCATGTGACATTTCCATTTCAATGTTCTGCTCGTCCAGGCGTAAAAGTGGCGAAAATGCTATTTTACCAAATAGAATGGGGGAAACAAACGGATATCTGGTCTCGCTAAAGGGGAAATGTATCTATGAATCTCATATTTATTGTGCACCGATGCACAACTTGAGCTGTTTTCCCTTGTCAGTTTATTTCTTTTTGCATTTTCTATTTCGGAAAGAATTTACGTAAAATATTTTGGCAATCGTAAACGACAAGTGTCAATAATATACGAATATAACATTTTTTCTCCAGTAAAAAAATAAACTTACATGAATACTATTCAATTTAAATGTACATCCTTCTTTATTGTCAACTCGTACCATCGTAATACTTTTAATTTTCATCTATTTTTATTATCTCTCAACAAAAAAAGTTGATCCTCGATGTCAAAAATATTTCCATAAATAATGTTCACTCCGATTCTGTGGAAACTTTGAAGCAGGCGTCATACAATCGAATCAATTTCAGTCATTATCTTGAACAAATCCAAATGATATGACGGAAAGTGCATTTTATGGGGATATGCAAATTTATAATTGACGACATATAAAAATTCTGAAAATATGAAAATGCAACAGTACATGCGCATATGAACGCAGCTTGGTCTGAGACGAAATATCAAGTTAATGCAATAATCAATTAAAATAGTGCAATTAATATGTTGCTAGAGTCTGGTAAAAATTTCCAATTTCGTAATGTAAATGATGTAAAATTACTTGAATACTTTTTATTTGTGAGTCAACTCTATAGACATTGTAGAGATATCCATTGACATGCCAAGTTCTCTTGTAAATATTGAATTTATCAGATATATATTTATCTCACATATCGTTTATATAAAAAAATTTTCATAATTCTTTATACCAGTAGACAGCTAAGCAATTCAACATCGAAAAGTCTTTATTCATTCATACGTTACAATTTGAATGAGAAATGATTAATTGAAGGTGAATTTTTGTAAAAAAACAAAATTAGTTGCATTTAAATCATACTTGATAGTAGAATGAAAATGAATATTTATTAATTGTGAATAAACTAATGATAAACCATAGAGTGAATCTATTAAATAGAAAAGTAATAATATATAAAGTAATGTTGTCAAAACAAATATTGATTTTACAGCAATAATTCTGGCAATGCAATTCTACAAAATATGATACATTTTCGATGTTACGAAAAATAAGTTCGCAGACACAAAACTAAATTGTTTGATTTTCAATTCGATCAAGAGGAAATTCAGGAATAATCTAAAGTATATTTATGTATTTTAATCAAATTTGCAATAATTTTGAAGATCAGTCATATTAACACAACCCTATTTTTAATCATAGCTATAAAGTATACCTACTGATAACAAATTGCGCGGGCATGTACTTGGCACAAGTTACTACCGTGACTATAGATAATTTAGTATGTTTCGTCATAAATAGCTTAAAAACTCATTTTTTTTTTGTACTTAAAAAGAGATCGTAAGACAACAGCAGTAAAAGTAGGGTCTATAATTTTTTGTGAATTATAATTTGGTATTTCATGCGAATAATAATTGAAATAATTAATTATTAGATCATAACTAAATATAATAACTTGAAACGGAACTTTTATTTATTGTCATGGAATAAAAAAATTAATTTCTCTCTTGACTTGTGTTGTTGCAATCTTCTGCTCTAATATGCAATATCCATAATGGCAACGCAATAATTTCATTGGTGTTTCATTGGAATTTATGTGATTTTAACGATCAATACAGTACGATGAGTCATGTAAACTAAAGTGATTTCCACTACGATTTATGATCATTTTTAATGAATGAAAAGCATGAATATTTTTATATTAACACTGAACGCTCTGTGGTCAATTGAATGACCAGTACTAGTAGATAAGGTGAAGGTATTGGGTGTTGGTATATGTGAAGTGGTTATATAGCTACTGTTGATATATTTAAAGAACATCACGAACAAAATGTAAATCGTGCCAAATAGTTCGATTAAAAAATTAATACAATAATAAATATGTCCCGTGGTGTTTAGACTTTTCTTATTCACATCACACTTATTGCATCAAATATTTTTCGTTCATGTTTTTCACTTTAATTGAAAGTTATGTAAGGTTGCAAAATTCAAATGAATTATGGATTAATTTACGGTACGTTTTTATTTCGTTTTTTGTATATCATAGATATATCTTATGAATATAATTCTACATCAAGTTTCGAAAAATGGATACATTTACATTCATTGTCAATGGGTTCTCATCATAATTATCACCATCATTATCATCATTATTTCGCAACGTCTCGGCCAATATTTTTTGTTTTCTTTTTTTTTTTTTTTTCACCTTTTACTCATGTAATACTAAATTTTTTAATGGTCGGTAGCTATGAGATTCGTCATTTCTGCTCAATTTTCATATTTGTTAATTTTTTCTCTCACTTATTTATTTTATTTTCTTTTAATCATCACTCGTCTTTCATTTCTACTCTTAATCATTGCGATTTATCGCAAGTATAAATAGTAGGTAGGTAGGTATTTGTAGAACAGGCTACATTCACTTAATGTAAAAGTGTTACATTTAATTAAATGTTTTATGTTTATTTTATTTTACTTTATTTTATTATTATTTATTTATTTATTTATTTATTTTTTTCATTGTGGACAGGCAAAAGTGAGTTATTTGGTTATTCAAATATCTTGACCCAAATAAATTCACGTCATCTCTTGCTTTTATTTCATCCATTGAAATAGTAGGAGGGTAGACAATGTTAATATTTACATCGAGAATTATAAAGTAAATTACACGAGATTTCGTCCATTCATAGAGATAGTTACAGCAATACATTAATATAAAGACGAATCCATGTTATTTTTTTTTCTTTTTCCTTCTATTTCCTTTCATATGTGGACAGAAAACTGATGGTTTACTGATGGTACGTATGATCGTGAGCCATTTTTAATTGCATAGATTATTTGCAAATTGAATATTGAGGAAGTTTTTGACTAAGATATAATGCTATTTCTTAAATTTACGATTTAATTTAATTCCATTTTAATTTAATTTAATTTTTATTTTCATTTCACTGGATTTGCCATTATCTAATATACGAAATTATCGACTGTCAATTTCAATTTACAATCGAAATTCCACTTTGAGCTGCTCTCATTTTTTAGTACGACAAATAAAAAACAACTTTTGAAAAAAAAAACAAATTAAACAGAAAAATACTTTTTAATCAAGTCTAAATGACAAAAAATATATATATAACACGCTAATAAAATTGCCAGCGTCCGGCCAAAAGAAAAGCAAAGCATTGTTTTATTTATTGCAAAAGCGCTTTCTTTTTTTCTTTTTATTATTGATATAATGTTTATATGTTTAATACACTTCATACGAAGTAGCTGCCTAACAAAATAAATGATATGAACAATGAACTCGAGATCGCGAACACTCATTTATCGAGGAGGAGAAAGAAACAAAAATATATATATATATATATATATTTACAACTCAAGAGAATTTTGGCAAGAAACGATGACAGTGTTTCGTATTTTGTATAATGTTTTGAAACAGTGATGCATAATTATGCACTCGACTTGGATACGCGCAATGGATTAAATAATATTTCAATTAACAATGACGAGTTCTATTTACGTATATTTTTAATTATTTTTTTCCGCTTTTTTTTTTTCTATTTTTATTACGTTTCATTTTCATTCTAATTAATTAGTTAAGTAATTATATGTTCTCACGCACAAATGTTGAATTTCGGAGTGTACGAATACGCCGTATTTGTTTCCATTCCAATCACTGATTCTGTACACGAAATACAATCACTGGTTCTTCCAAATCCACGTTTTTTTTTTCTTTTTTATTTTCTCATTTTCTCAACAGTGAGAAAGAAAAAATGCTATTAAGCGATAGTCACACTACACTGCATTATAAAAACAATTCATTCATTAACATTTTTTTTTTACACACAGGATCACGCGTACACACACATTCATACACGCATACATATATTCCACATAGTCTTGTTCTTACGTTTAATATTAACAAAAAAAAAAAAAAAAACAAGTACGAAAGAAATAATACGTAAAATAAACAGTTAATAAATAAACAATAATCTATGAGTAAAGAAAAATATAACAAACAATTTCAACTTATTTTTCAGTGCGCTCCGAAACACGGATTCAGCTATTAATCATTTCCTTTTTCACCATTTAATATTCGTTCATTGGTTATGAAAAACCTTTATACTTCTGCATTATCAAGGATATACTTTTCTTCTAGCTCATTAGATCGATGATGTCATAGTTTTAACTATATTTATAGTACGCGTCAAATTGGTGCAAACATGTAATTCAATTAATTTTTATACTTGCCAGTTCTTCCTCGCTTACTATCATACAGTAATTTCATATAGTATATGTAACACTATTCGGTGAATTGTCATTTAATTCGAATGAGAGAAGTTTATGCATCGCGCACATTGGACAACACAGTGAAAATTAATTTTTTAAATATCAGCATGAGCTATAAAACAACGAGTTTGGCAAGTTGGGCATGTTTATAATACATTTATCAATATATTGATAGATTCGAGAAATATTTTCTTTTTCTATCATCTAATTTTTTTTTTGTAATAGAGAAAGCGGGCGCAAATTCGACAGGACTTTTTTAGTTTTTACAACGTAATAGGATTTTAAAAAGAATTAAAAATTTTACAGTAATTACATGATATGATTACGTGCGATGAATGTAATGTAATAATTGTAATTGTATAATTGTGGTATGGAACGAAACACGATGAGAGGGGCCGAGAGGAAGCTCAAATAGACAGCACCCGCTGCTCTTTTTTCTATAAATAACTATTTTTTTTTATTCTTCAATTTTCATCTTCAATTTATCTTTCATTAAAGTCCTCTCACTCGAATTTATGTTTGCGTGCTGGTGTACCATTCTTCAACTGATATCAACCTATAAATCATTGACATTTTCTAATTAACATATAAAATTATTGAAAACAAACATCCTTACAAATAAATCAATGCTAATTTAAATGTCTCTTATTAATTTTTTGTTTTCTAAAATGAAGTATGAAAAATAATACTTCGGTAAATTTTTTTCGTATAGTGGAGACATTCAATATTAATTATATATTGGATAAATAATTGAATAATATTTATAACCGTCAAAGAATGTGTTCACCGACGCGCACAATATTAATATTGATTTTTGAATTTTTTTTTTTCATTATTCATATTTACGAATTAAAATTATGTAAAAAAAAAAATGGACAGTCTTAAGAAACACTCGAATATGATGCGTGTCCCCACAAGGTTGGTCATTGCCATATTTTACGATCCCTCGCCTCTAATCGCATTAATTAAGGACTATTTCTGCAATAATATCCGATCCACTCTGTACAAATACGTTCTGAATAAAAACATTTTTTTTTGTTACACTATTTTCTCATTTTTTTTTCATTATTTTACTTTTTTGAACACAGACGTTCGCGTTATATGTCCAATAATCGGGCCTCCTATTTTATTTGTATCGCCATCTTTCAATCCTCTAATTAACGTTATAACATCAAACATAACTGATAATAATAATGAATCATAATACAATATCGATAGATAAAGCTTTCTACAAATAGTTACACTAGTAATATCAAACCTCTTTTCACCCCATTAGTTTTTCTTTTTAATTTTTGATTCAATTGAATTTTCACATATTCGCTATGTCCAATGTTGTTATGCTTTGTATTTCTTCGTTATCTCTTTCTACATTTAATTATCAATTTTATTTACTTTGTTTGCCGTATACATTATGCTGTGGGGCGGGTTTAGCAGGTGCAATCACACTTTTTGACATTTCGAAAATTTTTTCAATGAATAAAAATAAAACGAAACGTAAAACAAAATTATTCCTTCAATTATATACGCGAAATTACGATTATATTTATAACTGATAATACGCGTGGATTCAAATCGATATTTATATATATATATATATATATTTAAAAATATATATATATATAATATTTCATTCTTATAATTTATCACTACTATTTATACGTACATGCTCAGCTGTAGGTAGATACCTTTTTTTTTTATTTATATCAGAGATTATCAACTAACGATGTGTAAACGTCAATGAAATTTTTGAAGCGAGAGAGCCAACCACGTTCTCGTGTACATTTTTTACCACTTTCACCTCATTTAATATCTCTCACATTTTTTTTTTCTCATTGATCATACACGACCCCGCTTGCGTGTATAAACAAAATGCATCCATAGCGCCTTATGTGGTGTTTTTCTACATTCATTACGTGAGTATATTGGTGCTGTGACACACACGCAGATTAATTAAGATTTGAATAGTGATTATTTATTAACAATGCTATCATGACTTTGCTTTTTATTTGCCTGCAGTTGTGTTATCAACAGTGCTGTTAATTTGAATAGTGTGAATGTTATTTTTATTTACATTTATATCTGATAAGTAGCCGTGAATTTTTTCATGAATTTTCTATATTTTCGGATTTTTTCTTTGTTTATTTTTATGTGTTGTGAAGTTGTATTTTTTACTGATGACTGGATTATAGTTCTTTGAATTTATTTTTATCGATACTTTTATTCATTTCCTTTTCCGACCGAACTCTCAAACATTTGTTTATTTATATAATATTGATTTTATTCCATTTTTCTTCATTTCATAATATAATTTTTTTTTGTCTGTTTCTTATAATTTATATTTACTCCGTTATAATCTCTTTTTATTCTCTTTTTGTTAAATGTCAAACCGATGTAGTTCCCCAAGTCCCATTCAATCGAAATTTGCGATTAATTCACATGACATTCAAATATTTAACAAATATTAAAAAAAAAAAATTATATATTCCAATTTTCATGATTAAATTTAAAATTTTCCTTTGTTCTTTATTTTTTAATGAATTAAATTTTCATAATCGATTGAGCTGGTTGGGAAATACAACAACAAGCTATTTTTATATGGAAAAAATAGACAACGATTTTATTACAACTCGAAATGTTTTTATTTACCGGTGTTACGAGTTTTAAGGTGAAACGAACCATTCGTTCATATGCAAAAAAATATCTTGAGCTTAACACTCTCATCGGAATTATTTGAAACTAAACAGAGATATTAATAATATTCATGAAGAAACTAACATATTTATATTTTCTTTTTTCAAATTAATATATGATAATGAACTTTTTGGTCGGTTTTTCAAATATTGACGTGAAATTTAAGATTGTTTTCGTGCATTATTACCAATTACATGAAAATAAAACTCGATCGACTTTCAAAGACAACAAAGGTTTGACTTTTTAATAATCCAATAAAATTTCAAATGACTTCAATGAGTATTTTGCTCAGGATTTTCGTTTGCCGATACCCGAGATGGAATTTCGTTTGCCCTAAAGGGGAAGCAGAATGGATTTATTAATTTTCTTTAATTAATAACCAACAACAGACCTTCTATATATGTCTACGAAAAAGTCTACCCTGACACCAAATTACGTATTTAATGTATTAAGAGTCAATTGCTTGTCCGGGTGATTTGCGTAGGCGCACGCAGTCGAATTTTTGTCAATTTTTCGCTTCAATTCACATTTACCTATCGTGAGAGTGTTAAAGTATGGCCTTGATAAAACGAAAATAAAAAAATAATAACCAATCACCATACTTGTTTTATCAAAAAAAAAAAAAAAAAAAAAAAAAACCTTTAAAGTTCTTGTTTAAAAAAAAAAAAAAAAAAAAAAAAAAATCCTTGAAGTGCTGGATATAGATAAAAATAAATTGCAATATAACAATGTTATGTAATGAAATGTGACCCATTTGTTCGTCTGTTCTTCTGAAGGCCAAGAAATAATTATCTAATTATAATACGACAAAAAAACGAACAATTTGCGTCGGTGATTTACATCACGACAGCGAAAAAAGAAAAGAAACAAAACAGAAAATTTGATCACAATTAAATTTTCACACTCGATTGTAATAGTACGGAAACGAATCAACAATTCCAATAAAAGAAAAAAAAACACAACAAAACGACTCTCGTCACCGTAACATGTAATGAGAAAAAAAAATATTTTAAAAAATAAATAAAATGGCAGGATAATAATTTTTTAGCACTGCATTCAATATAATAGTCGCTGTCAACATTTTTGATATTCATGATTTTCAATCATGATTTCATTTTCTCCTCATGATCTATAGATTTTTAATTCTCTCCTTTTTATATATGAGCGAGTCCATTGCATATTCATTTCGTGTTCAATATCCATGTGTATATGAATGTGCGTGTGTTTATGTGCATTGGACTTGGGTGTATATATATTTATACATAAAACTCCTTGTGATTCCGTTGAGGTTATGGTCACGACGATATCGATGTCACTTCATCGGATATCAAAGAAGCGGGCCACCTTGAAAGTCCATGTTTATATATATTCACACACCAAGAGAGGATTTGCGCGTAATCGATACGTTCAACATAGACACAGGGCCTTCTTTGAGCGAGAGAGATTTAGATGCAGTCTTCAAGTTCCACTTCTTCAATATACACAGACGAAAAAATAATTAATAAATAAAAAATAAAAAACTCACACCCGTCTCAAATAACCAGGAACGCTCAATGCACTCACTCATCGATACCCAAATATATATATTTTTTTGCTTTTATCATGTCATTTCACTCTGTCTCTATCGCACAGTTAAAAAAAAACAACAATACTGAAACGATTTTTCTTTTCGTAAACAGAACCAATCTCAAGTGATAATATATCACCAAGTTCTGGTGCTGTCGCTGGTGTTATTGGTGCTATTGTTGCTGAACATTGAGACAGCTTCTCTCGTTCATTGATCAAAGGCGTTGGCTTGTCACATGTGACGAATGGCAATGAGGGTGAAAGTGTTGATAGAGTTCAGTAAAGAAGGAAGAGAGTGGAAGAGTCGGAAATTTCTTTCGTTAGAACATCTTTGAGCTCCTTTGAAACGACAACTTCCAGTTACACGATGATATGGTGAAACGTGTGTGACGGATTACGATGTGAATCATACACATAATAATGGTATGAGGAATTTTATTCAAGGTGCTATCACGCATTTCACTTTTAATTCTACTTCATCTCTTCACTTTTTTTTTCCCCGCTTTCTTCTTCGCTTGCTTATCTCCCATTCCTGTTATTCTGTATTTCCAACCAATACTCTTGTCCATATGTGTTTGTAGACGTTATCATTTTTTTTTCTCCATTTTCTAATTCTTCTTTTTTGTTGCTTTTAATTTTTTTTTGTTCATTTAAAAAATACATTCTAAAAATCAGTCAGACGTGGTTTGACCGGGAATATTAATTTGAGGCAATTGTATTATTTATCCTCAGTGTTCCCGGATTACCAGGTAAGTACGTAGTTGAGGAATTCCTTCGCCGTATAAATATTTTTGCTTATATTCATCTTCATTTGGCGTGTGCACGCGTGTCTTTTGTTTTCTATATATCTATAGCGTTTGTCCGTCATATTAAATGATGTTTTTTGTTATTTATTAAAAGACGAAATTTAACATGACATTTTATTAACAAATCGCCGATCTAGCACCTATGTGGGTACTTTACTTACAGCCTTTAAAAGATCACTCTGTGTCTTGTCCAATCCGACATGATGTTGTTGATGCTGCAGTGCATTTTGTTGCTCTTGCATTTTAGCTTGTTTTTCCGCTTGCTGTTTCTTCATCATGTCTTGCTCCTCGCGCTCTCGCCTCGCCTGTTCATTTATTTCCTTAACCGCCCTCAATTCCTTCTTCAATTTCATTCGTCGATTTTGAAACCATATTTTAATTTGTCGTTCTGTCAAACATAATGCATGAGCTATTTCTATTCGTCGTCGTCTCGTTAAATAATGATTGAAATGAAATTCTTTTTCCAATTCTAATGTTTGAAATCGCGTGTATGTTTGTCGCCCACGGCGCCTTGGACATCCATTTGGACCTGGAAGAAAATTTTCGGCTATTACTTGACGTCAGAAAAATCTTATACTTATAAAATTGTTTTTTATGTTTCCTCGTTCTTCGATAATTTTTTCGAACCATGCATTTTGAAAGGGGATTCATTAATTTGGTTTTCTTTCTTGTATAACTATACGGAGACGCCTGATTCCTTCGATTTCATCAAATCAAATCGGAAAATAAATTAATTTTTAATCATGATAATTGCACAAGTTTTTCATTGTAAGAATGAGAAAATTCCATTATGAATAGTGACATTTTTATATTCACTCTTCTGTTTAAATAAAATTATTTATATAAAAAATAATGAATCCAATGCACTTTGCACAATTTCTCAATTGAGGGTACATTTACAAGAGAATCGACTGCAAAAATTCAACTATCTTTAATGAAATTTTCGTATTCTTAATAATAAAAATATAGCTGAATTATTGTAATTTTTAATTTACTAGTTTTCAAAGTTCATTTTACGAAATTGATCACTTCAAATTTCTCCGTCGATAGGAGAAATTTAAAGAGATGTCAAATGTATTGAGACGTTGCTACTTGAAATACCTTATTTTTTTATGGAAATATATATACACCCTTGCCGTTGCGGAAACAAGTCTCTCCTCTCTCACAGCTTTCTCTTTGACGACACAACAAAAACATTTATTTGTGCTGGTCAGTTTTATTGCTGGGGTTGAGAAAATGCACTGTTGTATATGCACTCTAATCCAACTACGAGTGCGTCCGAAATGGAGTGAGAAAAAAAATAGAAAGTTGCCATTCGCACCCTCTAAAAAAAAAATAGTTGGTCATCCACAGTATATATGTATGACTGTAAATGGAAACCCTTTCTACGAAAAAGTTTTTCACAATATATCTATACTTTCAATGACTTTCTCCAACCTACTCAACTCAGAGTCATAAATGACCAGTTAACATTTACAAAAAAAGAAAAAAGGGACACTGGACTTTTTTATGATGTCGAGGTAACTAATACGTCACGATGAAAGTCAGGTAAAAATGTTTTTCGTACACCCACTTCAATGGTCACATGAAGAATGTTTTTGCGGAAAACACTGGACGCAACACTCTCTGAAATTATGATGAAGCAGAGTAATAAAAAAAAAAAAAAAAGGGAAAAACGGGGGAAAAGAAACCAAAAAAAAGTAATTTCGTTACGTTAAAAAAAAGTTTCAAAAAAAAAAAAATATTTCGCCATATTTTCTTCATGCAATTGAGAGAAATGTAATTACATTTCCTCTGTTTCATGTTTTCTTTCTTCAATAGTAATTTTCTTAAAAGAATAATACGAGAGAGGAGTAAACGTGTAAGAGAGTGAACGGGATAGAGAGAGAGAGAGAGAGACAAAGAGCAGCGCCATTTCGCTCTCGCGAAGAGTTAACGCCCGTTTCATTCTTGCCTCGACTAAAACCGGTTTCTTACACTCTGTGTTTTACTTCTCCGCAACCATACCACCAAGATGAGTATCGCACAATGGCGCAGAAAGGGACGAAAATATTTGTCCACTGAAATAATACACGACGAGTTTGTGATATAAACTGAAAAATAACTGGCCACTGCTACTTACAATGGCAAATCAAAATGTATGTTAAAGAAAGAAAATAAAAATAGTAAATATCCAAACATAAAAATATTTTATAATTACACATAAAAACAAAAATTAGACTATGATGTAGTAGTATTCTCTTGCAATGTATTCTATATTCAAAATGAGCACATGACATGGTTTAGAATACAATGAAAAAAATAACAGCACTCCAATAAACAATCAAGTGTCATAAACTCAAAGAATAATAGTTCATAATTACACTTCATACTATTGGGTAAACCTGGTAATAAGTATAGCCACAACAAACATTAACTGGAACCCGTGGAACATATTCGTGGAAAGAGAAGAAAAAGGAAAAGAAAAAAAATTAAACAGAGAGAAATATAAAAAATAAAAGGGATATCTAATGGAATGCGAAGAATGCCGATATTGAATTCAACATGGCCGTAGCTTGTGATGCGATTGGAGGGGAGTGAAAAGCATGTATATCCGTGAATTGTACAGAGCTAAAGGGCTTTCACTATGGTATATACTGTTTACATATAGATATATACTCACACGCATACGTACATAGACAATGTGGTGTAGCTTTGTGTAGCTGTGTGTACATGATTGTGGACGGCAAATCGTATATAGATGGGGTGCGCTGCCCTCGAAAAGCAGGCGAGAGCCCGAAAGCAAAAGCAGCTCGGGGTGGTTATATATATATATATCGGCGAATGGTTGGGCCGCACTGTTACCTTGGCAACCAGAGGGAGAGCCATTCTGTACTGCTGACGGCGTATCACAGAATAGCGTGCGGGGGCGCGAGAGAAATGCGGGGATCAACTATGAAAACCCTTGGCTGCATCATCCCCTATCGAGCTTTTGGTACTGGTGATGCGAGACCGTAGCCCATTGTCTTTCCTAAATGCCTTGTGCGAGTTTCTTACACCCCGTATAACGCATTTGTATAAATATAATCTCGTAAAAATGTTTCATATACAAGTATAAATTTTATGATATAAGAAAAATTATATTTTTCAAATTGTATGATGAATTTTTTTGTTTCTCCACTTTTTTCTTTTCACTGGCATTAAATTATTTCAAAATTGTCTTTTGAAATAAAATATTCTCCCCTAAAATTAATGTCATATGTAAAAAATATATTTCATGTAGGGCCGTATTCACAATATTTATCCATCGTAAAATGTTACTGATGACATCAATTGTCATGTTATATAGTGTTATTAGGCAACATTTTATGGTATGTGATGATATTGATGGCTCGAAAGTTTTGAGTGAGATATAATAGATGCATTATTACTTATACACCATATGGATCGTCAATTGACGTATGGTTCTTATCATATATAAACAAACACAACTAAATCATTTTTTTTTTTTTGGTAAAATTAATCTACGATAAATAATAATAATTCAGTGGACTTGTCACAGTACAGAATGAGACAATTTAATTGCTAGTGGTTGAATGTTTAGTTACCTTCATGAAATTCAGTCAACTGCACTTTTATTTTTGCATGGTATATTCCATTGATTATTATCTGAATTTGCATAGTGAAAATTGTGGTAGATTATTGTCATTTTGAATACACCAATTTTCAAAGTTCATTTGTCTAAATCAAACGATCGAGTGCTCCCTATGCGAAAAATATGCAACATAAAAACTACTTGATTTACATTTAAAGGCGCGGCAAAAGCAACAAACCGCGCGTGTGCAATTTTCACAGAACAGGCGTGTTCACCGAACTCCATGAACGGTATTTTCAACGTCCCGCCTCTCGTGCATGCACACACAATAAAAGAAAAGTGTGAGTTCGCTCCACAATCGACCAGAAAACTCTCTCTATATACTCTTGCACTACTATCTAACCAAGCGCTGCTATATACATTTATTTTTTCTTTGCTCATCCTCCTCTCCGTTCGACCCGCCGACTTTTATCTCAGAATATCCATGAAAAAGCACTAGAGCTGATTTCCCCTGAACAAGATTTATTTCAGCGCATCCCCTTCGCGTCAAGCCGACAACGTTTTCCACTTCCCATTTGTTATGTCGTCATCGCATAACAAAATATATATTTATTGAGAAAAAATTTTATTCACCATTCAAAAACATATGTAGCAAATATTGACGAATATCCTCTCATTTATTACAAACATATAACGTCATTTATCAGTATGTAAACATAGTTTATTTGATTTCTTATTTTTCTTTCGCTCAAGACGTTTTATTTTCCAGATAATGAACAATGCATCGTACCAAGATAATCCAACTATCGGAATGAAAGAATACAGTTGCCTGAGTTTAATTGCGGTCATATATTAAGGTCAATATCAGAGTTTGGTATCATTATGTGAGAATATCGACCAACTTTCCTGAAGCACAGTTTTCTATCTGTCTCTCTACTCTCATCTCTCTGCACTCATACTATTCTAATAGAGAGAACTTGCACGAATACCATTTCCAACGACCCAACATTCTATATAATGTTCTTCTATCGAGAATATACCTTCAGCGAAATCTTGAGAGATATCTCAACGAGGCAATAAATCGTGCCGCAATCCTTGATGTCGTAGCCAGTCAATGTCTCTCATTTCGCGCAGAGTAGTGCTCTCAAGACAAATAAGGAGAAAAGGGGCAGCACTACAAACGCCATAATAGTGTTAGTACGATGAATACCATAACACTTTTTATATACCATAAAATCACAAAAAACCGCTTATCTGTAAAAATTCGCCCCGAGTTTGTCCCCATCATTTATTTCATTAATTTTTGTCATATCGCTTCATTATTTGTAATATTCCGTTCTCCCTGTGTACATTTCTGATGTTTGACTTGTAAAAAAATGTGTAAACGTCACAACTAGTAACATCATTTGAATTTCAAACTTACATATATATTCATCATTATTGTACTCAATCACTTGAATTCAGTCCAAGTCGATAGGAAATTGATTATTCATATAGAGTACACATACAAATACAAAAAATTTGGTTAAATTCAAAATCATTATGAAAATATGGAGAAGAAATATGGATCCCCCTAAATTTTCTGATATGAGCCGTCCACCATATATAGCTAATAAATCCCTTCTTGATAAACTGTGCGTGAGTCATGTCTGTGAATTGCTACATTAAAAAAGTTAAATAATTCAAAATTTTATATTCAAACAATTTATATAATATTTTAAAAGTAGTTTAATGTTCGATCTCTAACGTGATATGTAACAGTCGAATCAGAGGGAAAGTTCAGTATATACAGCAAATAGTGTCCTACAGCATTTGAGGAACGTGACGGTAGGAGACCGTGAGCGCTCGTAAATCTTGCTGGGTGATTAAACGTCCGGACCATTCGCGTTCTGTATTTCCTTCGTATATATCCGGTGGTGAGATATACTATGACTTCACTGTATACAGTCTATTCCTCCATTTCGTTTTTCCACAGGCGTTCACTATTTTATCCGCCCTTTTATATATTACTCAACGCCGTCATAAGCAATAATACAATTTTGAGAGTCATTGCAGTCGATATTACTGTGTGGAATTAATTTTTATATAACGTTATAGCAGTAGCGGAATTGAAGTTTGTTATCCTATCCTGAGCAATAAAGTTGGATAAATTATAAATATATGTATACAAACGTATACACAGTTTGGAGAATTATCAGTAATTCAATATTGAAATTGAATTTACTACTATGATGTTAGATTAATAATGACACGTTTCACATTCACTAGTACATCCTTTAAAAGATAACATAATTATTATGCTCAAATGAGGATAAAGGGAAAAGACGCTGTGGGTAAAGCTTATCAACCACACATCTCACATTAAAGGAGCGATTCGATTTAATCGCAACTCATTTCGCGTACGAATTATACGCACCAAGATATAATTGCCCGCAAAGAGCATAACCGCGGTACAATTGTCGCTAATGAACTTGGCGGTGGATCGTTTAAATGTATTTCTACCGATTGCCTGTCTTAACTTTAGGATATATCTTCACTCGTCCGCTCGTTCGAGGGCCCTTAATTTCCTCAGTGCTATCTACATATATATATATATATATATACACATAACAGTCGTATTACCTCAATATTAATTTCTATTTTATTATCAATGTTCATTTTCCGGAACGTATTTATATACTTTTTACGTAATGAAATTATGGAAAAATATTGTTTTCCATAAAATGACAGTCGGTGTAGAGCAAAGACACGTATTTGAAATGCAAAAAAAAAAGAAAATTCTTGACATTAATATTAAACAATTAGCAACACGTGTGACATATATGTGCGGCGTCAATGAATAAAATGGAAGAGCAGTATCGTGTACCTGCTCAGTAACTTTTTATTACATTTATACGGATGTCAACATGGAGAAAAAAAAAAAGTTCTCTTGAACCATGAGAATATATAAAAGAATTAAGTTCTCGTATTCAACAGCAGAGTGCATGGTGCGCACACTCACTGTATTTATGTTCATATACGAGTGCATATATATATATATATATATATTTTTCCATGCGGTATAAAGACATAAAGTCGCGTGAATTTTTTACGAGCCCACGAGAAATGAAGCTGTCGACGAATCGATGAAACATCAAATTGACGTTAAGTACACATATGGCATTTACAATGCATTCATATAGGTGAGAGAATAAGATAACACTGTACTACGATATCTGTGTAAATGCCATATTACTGTCATGGTGTACCAATTCACGCGGGAATTATAAAAAAAATTTTACGGTCATCATATAAATCATATATATATATATGTAAAAATACCTATGTGAAAAAGAAACATTTATATGATATATTGGCTCTATGACGACCCTTCCAATCATATCTTTCATGTGAGAGAAAAGCAACCTTCTTCGTCATCCTCTTTTCTTTTTTTTTTTTCTTGGTTATAGCCTGGTGATCCGAGACGAGAACGACGACGGAGAAGACGCACGGCACGACACGATACGACACGATTGCTTGAGCACCGAACTGTATGCGTGTGGGTCGTGTCATATCTTCCTCTATTCTGTTTCCTTGGTAACCGTCTGCATTTTTTACCCAACCATGAGATTTTATTTTGCCCGCAGCGCTGCGAAATTAAGCCGTTCTGAGATATTTATGAATGGACCGAACATGCATGAGAAAATATAACGTTTCGAACAAAGAAGTGTCTGTTCATTTTGCATTGTGCTATATTTATTATTTATTTTTCCCGCTTCTGTATATCTTGCTCTGACTGTCTCCCTCTTCCTCTCTTCCGATTGGATGTATGATTTGTGAAATATATATTTCACTTGATATTATTCGTTGACCTATCCAGCAGACCCCACATAAATATATGTGAATTCGATAAAGAATTTATATTCTATTCATTACAGCAAAAGATTCACTCCCATCGAAAAATATGCAAATTTTATTTTCTTACGAACGGTTAATCGTTTTTTTTTTTAAATTATTATACATATATTTCTCATAGTTATTATTCTCAACAATATATTAAGTATTATAAATAATCAATTTAGTTGCAGAATCATATATATATATATATATATATATATGTGAACGTTGGAAATTATTATTTTTCTCGCATTATATTCATTGCTATGTAATATGAGATGAGAAACAAAATTTTATGGGCAATTGAATGAGTTGTTGAGCACACAGCACACAAACACACATATACATTGTTGGGTTATATGGTATTATAAAATTGTCGCATAAAAGCAAACGCCCGTTTTCTCAGAATTGCCGATAAAACCGGACACTAATTGAGTGTGAATATTCTCATGTCATAATATTCAACATAATCACGATAATGATTACAAAACGGAGAATGGCATAATCTCTCTCATATCACCCTCTCGCACTTTTGTATGACCATTAAAACATAAAATTTGATCAATATGACTCATGAAATCAAATTAATCGTCGATATACAAATTTTTATCGAAGCTTAAACAAACTCAAGTAGCATAAAATCTTCGTATCAGAAAAATAGAGAGAGAAAAAAATGAATAAACAGCTCTTTTAATCATTTATATAGTTACATTATCATATGTTTCAGTGTGATTGTCATGAGATATAGTGGCGTCACACACCATAGATAGCGTGCCAGGAACATCAAATACACACACACATATATATATATATACATATATACATATATATATATATATATAAGTATATGGATTATGGTAATAAAGGAATTCTATGTGGATGGATAGCGATAGAGAGAGGGAGCTCATGCTATTGTTCCCAACGGAATCCATACACCATAGATCCACACACAAGGGCGCTTACCATTATTCCACACTGATTATATAAATACACATGCATATATATGCCAATCTCGTGTGCACGAATATAGTGTGAAAGAGTCACATACAAATATATATATTCGCGAGCGTAACTCGACAATATATGTGCGTGGATCATGGAGCACAGGTTTATCCGTTAGCTATAGGCGGCTACTTAGGTTTCTATCTCGCACTCTACCTCACTTTCTCTCTCTCGATGGACTGCCGACCATTATATATTATTATATATACTTGAAATGATGCGCATGCTGGCAGCGTTATATTCTCTGAAATAAACTCCACTAATCTCCATGGAAAATTGTTGAATATGAAATGCTGGCCAAAACATAAATAAATATGTATGCATACGTGTATTTATATATGGTAACGTATATGTGTGTATGTGTGTATGAAGTTGAGTGTAGAGAGATATCAAAAGCGGTTTGACGAGTGTTTTGCAGGCATCATACTTTTTCACGATATAAAATACAGACACGGAAAACCTGACATACAAGTTGTATAAAATAGTATACATATAAACAGAGGTCATTGTATTGTTTATATTGAATTAGTGTTATTATATATCAACATATTTTCATGTTGATTATCCAGTAATAATTATAGGTAACGCACATGTATTCATATCGTAATTGTCAATGACAAATGTGGAAAATGTATTTTGAAAAATGATTTTAACCTTGAAAAATAATTGAACAATTCCATGTTATATATAATGTATGTAAAAGACAATGTAACATGAGGCAATAATAGAAAATAATGAGGGTGACTAAGAATAGAAAGTATGTTAAATGATATGAATTACTTGATACCAGGAATAATATTGAAGAATGAAAAAGAAATGAGAAAAGTGAAAATAAATAAATGTGAATGTTAAAAGAGTATATTGCATATCTAAATGACAGCAACATTGTCAACTTAGCGTCAGGTGAAATGATCACTGTATATCTTATGTCCTGACAACGAGTCAGAAAGTGTGCAATATATATGTACAAAATAAGGTTAAAGAAGAAACAAGAAGAATAATAATGTAGTGAAAGAATGAATCTACCGAGCTCAGCAGTAATAATTCTTGAATAGAAATATTGCAATGTGTATATCGAGTGAGTGAAACGGGAAGAGTGGGAGAGATGAGGGAGAAGAAGAAGAGTTGAGAGAGAGAGAGAGAGAGAGAGAGATGAATAAACTTGTAAGACAATCGGTAGTAGTAATATGGTTCCGGATCGGTTCATAAACTTTTTATTACAGACGTATATACTTATAAATGTCTCGTGTGCATGGTGGGCCACGGGCTGCGCAACACAGCCAGCACACAGTGGCATCAATGTCTAATACATTATACTCAGCTCTATCTACACACGCACATATAAATATAATATATGAAACCGTCTTAGAATCAGTGTGCGTGACTTTAAAAATAAACCACTCGGGCCCGGCGCCAGTCCACTGAAAATAAATGTATAATCTCTTTAAAGAATTATTACATGGGAATGATGGAAGTCAAGCGCAATTCCAACGGATTAAATTTTAATTCAGGAACAAAAAAAAAATGAGATTTTGAAATAATGCTACGTGATATATATATATATGAAGCGAGTAATATGTAATATATATCGAGTGCTTGAAAACGCAAGATATGGTATATTGTTAAAACAATATATTTTTTTATTTCCCCTTGAAAAGCAATTAATGTTATGTACAAAAGGCAATGGCGTTGGCGAGACGTGTGCGTTACACCCCCTATAGCTCTCATATACCTCACAACCCTCAGAGCTCTTCTCCTCTGTGACTATGACTGCATTCCACCCCTATGAAGCCATTTGGTGGAACCCCGAGGCTCTAATTATACGTCTGTGTCATGACAGTATCGTTATATATTTCTATCGTGCTTTCGGTGCCTCGCGCGCTCGTTTCATGCAAATGCTACCGCCCGTACTATCGCGCGTCAGTCTCTCTTCGTGCCAATAAAAAGCAATCCGCTCCACAAAATTAAGGATCTATAAGAACGGAATCTCGTGTCATGAGAACAATCTATATATATAATGAAACTAAAACCACACTGCAAAATCTGTAGTTGTAATGTTCAATGTGAATCTTGAAAATAAACAAATGTAAAAATGATGTTTAATATATATTAGAAATTTTTTCGATATCTAAAAATGTTGTTTATATACGTGTTAAATATATTATTATATATATAATTCAGAGCTACTTTGTGCGTGGGCGGTATACTAAACAAGAAAGAAATGCGGCAACCGACATAATGTTTAATCAGAGCACGTTGCGGCTTTACGATATTAGTTGAGACCTTATATAGATACATATGTATATATACAACATGTACCATCTTCCTATATACATACATCCATACATATATATATATATATATATGTATACATTTTCCCTAGTGTCGTTTGCCACCTTCTTATGCCTACTTGTTTTTCAAGGAAACACACGCACCCCAACCTCTCTCTTGGGTATCTTATACAAAAACCCTACGGCATTTTTGGATTCTTTCATTGACGTTTATACCCCTCTTTGACACCCCTCTAATTCACGCCAATGTGTTTGGCTTTTGAGCTTCTTGTGTCTCTCATGTGAATATACACACATACTCACTCACATTCATGTATATATATAGTGTATGTAAATATAAACACATTCTTTGTTGATGGTACTGTAGACATATAATAGAGCTCGAGGATAAAACATTCTTTTTCCGTTATCATACATATTAATGCTCTATTAAAATGTCGTGCCACTGTACTCATCTAGTCTATACATTTTTGTTTGCGTCAAAATCAAATAATCATTTCTAACATAAATTTGTACATGTGTAATATGATAGTATACTTGAAGCGTCTTCGGCATTGTAATAGGAGATGTCAGATAAGATGTTTGATTACATTACAAATAGGTACCATTTGAACGGGGTTTTCACACAATGTTATCATATATTTCATTAAAGAAAATTAAACCCTAGTTGGACAAGAGTTCATATTAAATGTTACTATATGATCATTTCAACTAGAAATTAAACTTAGAAATTGTCAACACCAAAAAATTCTGTGTAAACATAAATATTGAACAAAAAAGTTTTTGTATAAAATTTTGTCTTTGCTGCTTATAACTCTCATTCATACATTCAAACAGATGATTCATTATGAATTGGACAAATATTGCTAAGAATATTGCATTTTGGTTACAATGTCCGATTGAAATTGATATAATACGTTTTTATAAACTCTTTATGAAAATAAATATGACGATAAAATAATAATAACATTTTATCAATAATGGGAAACGTGATATTTTATTAACGGTCCAGTCACATTAGCTACCATTTTCTCTATTAACTATTTAAATATTTTTAATGTCTTTATAAATTCATAAAAAATCATGATGAATTGTGTGGTAACACTTCTATGAAGTGTGCGTAAAGTTACGTGTTGGCATAGCATATAAAGTTGTACACTTGAATTTGCAGTACATTTCAAAAACAATTAAAACAACAGATATTGTCCAGCAAAAATGAACCAGTCAACATATATATATATATATATATATATATATCTAAACATAATTGTATCATTCCACGTTCATTAAAGGGTTTTAAAATATTCTTCGAATAGTCCTATAACTGTGAAAACACTTTTGCCACGTATATACGTCACCATACAATTTTTACTGTTGCTCCATAAAATATACCATATATATACATAGCACATAGGTATCAACACGGGCATTCAAAAAATACCATCAACCTATTTTCCTCTCGAACAAAAAAGGACATATAAAATAAAATAAAATAAAACAAAATAAAAAAAAATTGCGAGCGACACGAGAAAAACTCCTATGGGAGCACGCCCTCGATGGCTCAGCTGCAACATATCGCGGATAGAAGCCACGCGGACAAAGGGGAATTCCCCGCGCATGCGTTTTGCGTTCCAACGTTCGTAACGATTCCTCCTCCATTTTAACCTTACCCTCCGCAGCCCCGTAACGCCAGCCGCCATTTCCACCCTATACCCTCCAACATGTATCTATATATCCAACACATACAAACTATTATACATATACACACACACACACATATGTATATATATATATCAACAACGGCCGCGCTCAGACAATCGAGATTCGCTCTATATGGCCGATTTATCCGCAAGCACATTCACGTATATACCATTCGATATATTCACATTTATTGAAGGGTTAAAGCTGTGTGTAATGTCAGTCGAAGTTAAGCCGTTGATATATATATACATGTACGATAGAAACTCGCTCGTATGCGGCCAACGATGCGAAAATGCATGAGAATATCTGCGCGCGCAAGTGTTCGTGTGCTCTGGCTGCAACATAGACACATATCTATACACAATATATACAGCAGACGGCTGAGTTGCCCTACACTATATACAAAAGCTCGGAAAATGGAGCTTTTAGTTTTTATCATCAGACAAAGCCCGTGATAAGCTATATCACGAGCGCATTGTGAAAGAGAACGGACCACTGACGTTACTTTTAGCCATCTCTGTGCATGCGATATTTTATATACATATATAGTAATACCACACTACCACGAATTTTATGCCATTGCCGACAAAAAGTCACTGAACGGGATGCGAATCTCATCAATGAACGGGGCACAGTTGACACTTATAAAAATAACATTTAACGATTGTTTGTCGACATATACTTTTATTGATATACTAATAGAAATGTTATTTATACGTTTAAACTTTTATGACTTCAATAGCTGCCATTATTCATCATTTACTGTCGTCAAGAGTGTGTCTATAACCTCTTTATTAACTCTTTCATGGTCACAATGTTCTCCCTACTATATCTATAAACATGTATAGATACATGTATGATGTGCACATCAAGTTAAACGTCGGTCCCACTCTCACCATAGCTGCCTATTCAGTTCTATTTGAGTCCCGTTTTTAACCGCGATGCGATGACAAAAAAGAATAATAAAATAATTTATAGCACTATAAAAAATATACGCCAATTGATTTTTAATACGATACTGGTCGTTATAGTTGTAAAAATGATATTAAAGGCGCATAGAGAATAAACGAAAAAAAAAAAAAAAATAAGCAAATATGATAAATATTGAATTGTCTTTTGATTGACCGAAATATCGTGGGAAAAATCAGGAATAAAAATTATTTGTTCAAGTATTTTACCAACGACCACGTATATAGATAAACAGAGAGGGGAAACTATATTATATAAAAACAACGCTCATGTATTACTATGTATATAATATTTTTAACGTGACGCTAGATTTTAAAGTGGCGTGACGACGAAACAACGTAAATAACAAGCGGGAGTTGCATCAAAAGCTCTAGGGCGTAACAAATAAAAAATAGAAAAACTCAAGAAAAAAAAAGAGTATTACTGTATATATGTTTGTGTGTGTGTGTGTTAGTATGGATGTATGCGTGTAAAGGGGAGAGAGAGAGGGAGTGAGAGAGTGCGAGAGGAGTTAGAGGAAATATATAAACTGGAAATTCGAGGGAACTATGAAATGAGACAAGAAGAGATGAGCACATGAAAGGGAAAGAAGAGCAGCAACGAGCGATGGAACGAGATGGCAGCTTCATTCGGTATTGGCTATATTTCGAGGCGTAGATTACACGAGAGCCCAGGGGATATAGTGAGACAGAGAACGAGAGTCCGCCCCACCAACACTCAATGGCCGCTTATTTTCTTTCTCTGTTCGCTACTAAAGGTCTATATCGCGCACCGTCAAACCTGCCCGAATTGCTCGTCGTCGTGTTATGCAAACGGCCACATTTGTTACGATAGTGGCCACAAGGGGCTCGTCCTCTATACTACACAATGTCATGGTGCGCTACTGTAGCAAGAGTAACATGATCATAGGGCAAGAGAAAATGAGTAGAGGAGAAGAGAACCCGTGAGCATGGAGGGAAGGGGAAACGTGGTTACGCGTTGAAGTGTCTATATATATATACCTCTCCCTTCATCTCGTAGTGGCGATGGTCTTAAGTTTATTTGGCCGGTAAACATGGTCCCGGGTACGTCTGGGCGTCTGGACTATTATATCCGACGTCATCGTCCTTCTCCCTTACCAGCCTCAATATTTGCCATGTTTGTTTTCAGACTTGAGCTCATTTTCCATCGCTGTATATGTACTCTTTATCATCCAACAATATACATATATATGTATGCGTATATTTGTAATTTAATTTTTTTTTCGCACTCCTTTTGGATTATTTTCGTCACTGCGGTGATAGTCGTAAAGACATTGCTTAAAGAAATTACTTCGAAAAATTCCATTTGTTACATGAAGATGTTTCAGGTATGGTAAAGTGAGTGGATCTATAGAACAAATGCTTTTTTTCATTTTTTAGATCGTGTTTGTACACTCATTACGGTAGTTTTCATTTCCACTAGTTGATATTTTATATATTATACACGATGTACATTTAAAATCGAACAATATTCATTAATATCATTATCCATAACGTACAATTTTAACGTGCAGTCATTGATAAAGTTGAATATTAAAAGAGAAAATGGTACTAGAGAAATGTTTTTTTGTAAAATATTTCACGTTAATATTTATAGATAATTATTATTATTTTGAATCTACATGAAATTTAATGTAGACGCATTACTGATACACGTTGCTTCATAATGAAATTGTGTAATTCCAGTGCTGTTTAGAATTAATCTTGCAATATTCATGTAAAAAAAAAAAAAAAAAACAGTGAACACTAATACATAAAACAAAGTGACATTGAAAAATATTCCTAAGACTTTATTAACGTTATTCTGACAATTGTGACTGAGTAAAAAATAACACTTGAATATTTAACACCCAGCATAAGTTTACACCAATGCTGTATTTCTATTTGAATATTTTTCGCAACACAGAAGTGTGGAGGAATGATCCACATCTTCCATCGGATTTGTGAATCATCACTTCTATAAATATAATGAATTGATTATTTCGTGGGGTAGAGTATTTTGATTATCTTATTTCACGTACTAGATCAATTTATTGTTTAGAAAATAAACTTTGGCCAATACTGCGACTCGAACCCTGTCAATCGAGTTAACCAATTGGATTATGAACACAAATCGCAAAGCCATGTACCATTTTCGTAGTAGAGTTGAGTATAATTTGTGAAATTTTTTCTAGCAAAATATTATTTATAATATCGAATCATAATTTGTAACACTGATTAATCTCTATTGAACTGTTGATTTAGTTTATACATATGTAGTAAACATGTTATAGATAATAAATTTCCATGACCCATATTGTTTAAAACAATTTGTTTTGTATATATGTAAATATTTATTGTACCATTTATTTAATGGATTTGTTTTTGCATTTGAGTCATTCAACTGACAATAAAAAGTGAGAACGTATCATTTAATGGACAGAGAAAATATGTATAAAACACATAAATATGTATGGAAAAATATAATATAACTGATATTCGGGATTGTATCCTAGAAAAATTGATAAAATATTGTGAGCAGATCTATGTGAATGTTATAACCTATTTCCCATCCACAATTGCAGTACAAACGGTTATTCTGAGTATTTGTCTCTATGCAAATAGTTGTGTTAACAAATTCACCGCAATTGTTTCCATGTCAACAAAAAAAATTATAATTCATACCACCACTAACCACATCCCTAGGTGTCCGCCCACGCAAAGACATTAAATAACAAAATAATTAACCTCAATTTGAATTTAAAAATGAAATAAAGAAAAAAACTATTTGTTCCCGAGTATAATTTTAGCAATTGACTATTGAATAAAATAATGCCACTTATTCTTGAACACCGTGTACATTTATTGTATTATTTTTGTTTTATATTGAATTTTCTATGCTTGCATCTTGAGTAAAAGAATATTGACAAAAAGAGATGTATATTCATTCTTCAGGTCGTTGACATACACTCACGCTACGATAAAACGTAAAGTTGTTTGCAAATGTACATCTCTATGTATATATATATATATATATATATATATATATGTATATGTGTATATGTTTATGCATCATGTGATGTGTTAGTCATCGGATGAGAACAGCAGACAAAAGTGCTTTGAATCTCGTTGGCCTTGACATTCATTTTTGTTTTATTTCTGGACAACTGATAGACAAAATAATATACATTGGAACTTCTAAGAATATTAATGTATACATTATATTGAATTTTTTCTCCTTTGATGTTTATTGCGACTGATATAAACAAATAATATTTTCTAAATGCGATGAAATTAATCGCTATTGTAGGACGTATAAAATAAATAATAGGTTTAGAATGTATTTATAAGAGTACTATTTTATCGTCATAATATTGATGAGCTCTCCTGGTAGCTCAAGTGAAGCTGAAGATTATTTTATTCTTTATCTTTATTTTACAATGAACTCAAAGAGAAATAGCGTGCGAAAGCCATGACTCCTATATAGACTGTAACAAATGTATTGGTCTTCACGTAACATAGTCAATAATCATTTATTAAATAGACTTCAGCTGAGCTGGTGCATGATCATTAGTGCAAAAGAGATTATACTTTCTGTTCGTGAAATTGTTATGAAAAGGATACTAGTACAGTTTTTATTACGATCACTCATGGTTATCTCCGGCTATTTATTATTTTCTCCTCTTCTCATTTCCTAAATGATCGTATATAATAAAAGGTATATCCCAACAACAGAGTAAAATATAAAATAGAAAAAAAAATGAAATAAAAGAGAAGAAAAAAAAAATTTCCCTTTGCTCTGTTGCTATTGCTCGTGTCGAGGCTTACTCAAAAAGGAAGAAGTAATGTACGCGATAATCTCAAAGTAATAACTGCAGGAAATTGACTTGTCTGAGCGAGATAATAATTGTGTGTGTGCCAGTTTCATGAACTGCAAAAAAAATAATAGTGTATATACATATGCAGTCGACTTTGATCATTACAATTCATTTTCAATATAAATATATATAGCTGGCCAAGTTGTATTTATTTGTAATGAAACAGGTTAGAGAGTATCGCGATACAATTCTTTAATCGTTGATGTTTTTAAGCTATTCACTATTCGTCAACTCGCATAATAAAATGATTTCAATGGCATGAAATAATTTTTCGTCACTTTTAAATAAACTCAAATGCATTTCTCTTTCATTTTTTCACCTCAGGCACCGTGTATGGTGCGAACAAAATACCGAACATGAATTGTGGATGTTCATCGATACGACTGAAGCCTTTACTTTCACTTGGCCATGGTATAATCTCTGATGTTGATTTACAGACAGTGAAAAAAGAAAAAAAAAAAAGTCACTCGTCTCTCGTCTTGCAGCTTTTCTCAGATATTATTTTTTTCCTTTATTTTTTTTTTCTTTACGTCACCCTCCGGTTTCCGGACCAATGAATCAGGTATAGACTTTATTGCTGCCACGTCCGTCTCCTTCATCCCACACCATATACAACATTCGCGTATAACATTAACAAAGGGTGCGGTGAAAGTTGTCTCCTGTTGCAGGAGAAAAAAATGTTAAGGGATAGCTCAAAGATACAGATTGTATATGGGTTAAAAGGAAAAAATGAGAAAGAAAGAGAAAACAGCACTATGTTCCAAACTAATATAAAAATAAATACACGACGGCAGTAAATTCGTCAGTCAATACGAAATTATACATTCTAAATGCGAATGAAACATACAAATTGTCGTAGTGCCAAGTATTTGAGTTATGCAGAACAATAAGCGAATACGAATGTGGCATATCAGCATACCGGAATCGCGAATTTCACGATCAAAACAAAGAAACAAGTGTAAAGATAAAATGAAGAGATATATAAAATAATGGGCAATAACACCATAAACCATGGAGAGTACAAGAGAGCGTGTATTTAGATACTTAATAAAGATTTTTGACGAGTTTCCGACATGGAATTTAGATAGGAGGGGACATTGAGATGAATGTGAGGAGAGCAACACACGGAGAGAAAAAGAGAGGGAGGGCAGGGCGCGCTCGTGAGATTCGACAGGTCTGACGCATCTCGAAATTTGGTCGGTATACCGATGATGGTTGTGGCACGCGACAACGGGGTATGGCACGGCAGCGCCTCGTATGACCATAAAATAAACATTTAGGGTGGTGGCACACGGGCGGCGGCAACCTGGTAGCACATAAACACTTATATAACGGCAATTAAACTGCTTTTAAGACCCATAAAACTGCAGTTTCAATAATCTCTGTGACAACACGATTCTGACCTGACCACCTTTCTGACCCCTCACAATCCTTTTGCGCGAATATGCAAACACTCATATATATATATATATACACATCTACACATATATAAATGTAGAATACGTAAGTCATAATGCCATAAAACTTTGGCTTGAGATATCTGTTTTTTTTTGTTATTTCTTTTTTTTTTTCAACAGTGATTAAACTGCCTTTATCGTGGAACTCTCCTCTATTCAAATTATGATATTAATTTATTCATTGCTGTTTTTTTTTTCTGACTTTATGGATAATTTACCATTTATTATATTCGATTTTGTCATAGAGAAATGTTGATATATACACCCCATATATAAAATCAAGAGATCACGCACGCAATTCTCAGTGGCGTGATGTACAGTATGGGTCATTTTGATTGGTTCCAGACGGTTGTGGATGAGTTCGCGGACCCCTCGAACCCAATCGAGCAAGCCAAAAAGGGGCCAGAATGGAGGATGAGGTCATGACACAAAAGAGAATGAGGAGAACGATGAAACTCCATAAGCACCAGAGACAAGTCGATGAGAATATATATATATATATGAGTAGTAAAAAGGGGAAGTCAGATAGAGCGAGTACGAGGGAAATAGGATGGCGGTAGTAGAGAGAATAGATGGGAGGATGGGAAATGGGATAATACGGGAATGCCACGCTGCAGGACGCGCGCGGCCATCATCGAATGCTAATGAGGGTTTGGTATGGGCTATACAGAGCGAAAGATTCGGCCTGTGCACCACCGTTGGATCAACGTGATTATAAATTATGCATTACCTTTATTCTAACCTCTCTGGTCCCCACGTATTCACTATGTACAAAAATCCGGACGAATATATTCGATCGCCATCGTCACTTATATATATATATATATGTTTACTTATGATTTTAATATTGCTGTCTATTATATAAATATAACGATGTGTGTGTGGATTTTTTTTTCTGGTTGTCCAATTCTTTACTGGAATAAAATGATGTACAGTTGATATATGTTTGAAAGAGAATATTTTTGAAGGTGTACGCGGCAAACTGCCAAATATTTTTTTTCACGCACAAGTATTGAATAATGAAAAAATTAGATTGTGTAATTTGCATTATGTAAAAATCTAATTAGTCCTCTCTGTCAATTTGTACCGGGACCAATATCCATAGCAATCATGTTTATAATGTTAGATACATTTACATAGACGTATAAGATAAGAATACATTATTCATCGAATTTAATATGATAATATGAGCGAGCTTTTCATGTTTTTGGGTTGTATATGTGTGTAAGTATTATATAATGATATCCAGATTTTATGACGATGTATGTGTTCAATATCCCGTTGGATTTTGTCAACCATTAGGTTTCATTCATAAGTTTTATAAAATAATAATAACAATAATAGTAATAATTCAGTGAAGAATATTATTTTGAATTGTTTGCCTGAATATATTTATGAAAGAATTATCATGCGCGAAAGAGGCGCATGAAGTGTTAAAAAATTGTGACAAAATACGGTTGGCGCAGAAGAATAAACAATAAATAAAACACACCGAAAGGCGTTGTATATTGTGCAATTGTTTTGTTAGATGAAATGAATGCTTGACTGTATCACTATTGCAAATTAATTATTGGATCAATGAAAATAAATTGAAAAAATAAAATGACGATTTGGCGATAATGCACATCAAGTGACACTGTAAATCTACGGTGTTTCAACACAAGATTGGTTTACAAGGATCAGGTGTTGTTCACGTGAATCATAAAGTTGCAAGGGTGTAATGATTTTATGAGGCCACAGGAAGCTGTCGAGCAACGACGTTTACAAAACCCCCATATCGATGACGCAAGCGACCGCACATCGTCATCAGCAAGCTTTCGACCCCTCTTACGAGCTATTCCACTTGTTTGCTCATATGTCCTATATCTTGGAAACGCCTATTTATATAAAATAGCGCTCATATAAATGCAAAATACTAATATTGCAAATCATTTCCAATTATCTCCCTATCAAAATGTTCGTAGCTGTGAATATATATATATATATATATATATATATATGTATGTCTGTTTTCCCTTTGAATATTATTCATTTAGTTTATATGAGTACTCTCTTCGTGAACAATTTAAAAGTTTATATAAATATGAGTCAAGTCTCTGACAAGTTTTTCATAACCAATTATATTAAAACTGTACAAGCAAAAAATTACTAATTAAAATAATGAGTAACTTTTAATAATTATTGTTAATAAATTTTTGTGCATGGTATTGAAAATTATTTTGTGTCGTCTCATTCTGATTCTATTTTACTGTTCAAGTGATATTTCTAATGAAAATATATTTGACCATTATTTGTTAAATTGAAGCTGTTCATTTTGTCTGTATATTTATCTGGTTGTGATATGTTTTTTTTTTAATATGTAAACAATTATGGTAACACCCACACACATTCCACCAATCATACAGACGTTCTCCACCATTACATCCAGTAAGTATGAATCTGTTTTGTTTTGTCCAACATAAAATGGTGGCTATCAATTGTAAAGACAATAGAATCAGCATGGTGAAATAATTATCAATGTATATGAGGCACGAAAGCGACGACAAGTGCATTGGTCGTAGTCATATAAACATAAACTTTCTGCGTGCCACAAGGTCATTAAAACAATACATCTTGCCATCTTTTATGACATATATATATATATATATAATATATATAACAGCGTGCTGTTGATTATTTTGAATAGTCCTAAATGATACAGAGGTGTCCTTTTTCGCAGAAAAAAAAAGAATGAAAAATATAATTGCTTCTATATTCACCAGTGCACATAGTGGCAAGATGATACAATCCCTGTATTCCAGTTATCGAAGTTTCCATCTGAAGTTCCTAGAAATATATTTCAATCCGTTTATGTAACTCCGCAAGACGCATCGTTAAATTGCTCGAGATATTATACCCAGGTGAATATTATTTTTCCTATACTGCACAATCATGTAATAATTCATGTAACATTGTGTTGTATACACGTACATTATTTTATATATATTTAGAAATTGTTCTTTTAGGTTTAGCGTGTTGTACAAGTGGATTTTTTCCCAACCCTGGAGCGGACGAACAATTAGAAAAATTACAAATATTATATTTCGTTAGACAAAGAGAACCCCAATACACACTAGAGTGTATTTTGTATATATGTATAAATATATATATATATATATATATATTGCGCTTCCATTACTCAGGAATGTACTGATATACTTCTAAGAATTAAATTATGCCGCGGGACCCGGTGTGGAGGGAACACTGGAGAAATATGGCCGCCATATGTTCTCGGGACATTTTTCGCTGGTATGATAATACTTATTTTCGTTGATATTGAATATTGTACTTCAATTCTTACCATCTATACTATATTTATATTACAATAAGTATTAATATGTATCCATCATTTATTATGAATTTATAAACAATTTGTCGATTATGGATAATGATTGGAGGGGGTATGCTATCGAAGAACGAGGAATGTTTAATATGCACTGGTTTACTCACCACACACAACTCGGTCAAAAGGGCTCATCCAATCTGAAAAATAAAAAAAAAATAATAAATAAATAATAAATTTTAAAAAATGAAATAAAATGAATTAGAAAATCAATATCACAGCGATGCAGGCACTGAATAATATTCCAATCAGCTGAAACGACATCCAGCTGTGCAGGTGGTCAAATATTACTGACGTCAATATCATTTATTGCTACTTCATAGAATATTTGAGAATAAAATAACATTGACAGTAGTAATGGTTCAATAATATTCGTGACTCTCATCTTATATATATACTATTAGAGAGTGGACTTCCATTGCGCAATTAGCATATCCGTAAGTCGTTAAAACTCAATCGAGATATAGCTTTTTATAACTGCATCCACTCCTCAGTATACCTGCATTGCTCATTGTCATTATAAATATTTTATTGCCGTGCACTGGGCCACTTTAATGGAGAAAAAAATTATTCTACAAATCGAGCAAGAGATGAAAAAAAAAAAATAATAATAATAATAATAAATGATAAAGAGAACGAAGAAAACAAGAAGACTGAGTAATGAAACAAAATAAATCGTGGTATGCAGGGAAAAAAAAATATACATGCATATATGTATGAAATGGTGATGGGCATCCATGCGAAAACTTTCCCTCTATATATTTCCATGTGAAACTAATAAGTCATAAAGAGGAAATTACTAGAAATTAATATGATTCTACTGAAATATAGTATGGATTTTCTTCTATTAGTTCAGTTCTATTCCGGATGATTTCACAATATCATCAAAATAAAATAGTGAATGATATAAATTTTTAACATTTATCAAATTCTGAAAATATTAATATAATATTATTCTTTGAATTCTTCATAATATCGATGTGAATCTATTGAAATATTTATTATATAAAATAGCATTAAATACGTAAATACACATGAGTGCATAGAAATGCACTATATACGTATCGATATGAAGATGGGATAGAGACGGCGACGGCCGACGGATGACTATATACAGTGTCACTTTCAGGCCTGCAATTATATAAATGATCTTTCGTGTCATAGAATGAGTTTTCAAGAATTACAAAATGTCAACGATAAAATAACTTGGAATCAATATGTCTAAGCATAATTTTCAATGAAGAATTTGTGAGGAATAATGTTGGCGTAAATAAATATTTACAACGATGCATGCATCAGAGTCCGACGGAGATGAATATTGTTCCAGCATCATTTGAATAAATTGTTGCAATTGTACATGCTTGGCCAAATATAATACAATAAACGTACTCCAATAAGACTCACCGGTGATGGACATCCATGGGTATCTTGGTATGTCTGGTATTCCTGGTTGTCCAGCGGTAGGTTGTTGGCAAGATGTGAGTGGATCAACGACAGATGCGGCAGCAGCTTGATGATAAAATTGGGCTGCCGCTGCCATTGATGCCGAAGCAGCTGAAACAGCTGATGATGTGGGTGCTGATGAGACAAGACCACCAGGCGTTGCGCCATTTTGATGATGGTGGCTGAGGTTATAGTTGACTATGGGATCTGTTGAACTTGGTGCGACGTTACCCGTTAGGCTGGCTGTGTATCGACAGGATTTGTCACCAGTAGCAGCATCAACAGCCGCTGCTGCTGCCAATGCTGCACTCGATGCCGAACCAAAACCCGGCACCATTGACGATGTTGCACCAAATGCCGCAGCGGCAACCGCCTGCTGCTGTTGATGATGATGATGGGCCGCTGCAGCGGAAACGTAGGGATACATGCTGGATGCTGTTCTTGCCGCCGGCGATGTTGACGCTGAACTTCCCGAGTGTTGTGGACTTGAGCCCGTAGGTGATGGTGAACTGTGATGGGCGTAATTAACAGCCGCGGCAGCAACAGCCGCTGCCGAGAGGCTAGACTCTAGACTGGCGGTGGACGAACCGCCTGAACAAGTCTGGACTGAACTTGGATTGCCACTTGCAAATAACTGTTGATGATGAAATTGTTGATGATACTTAGGTAGCATACTATCAATTATGAACTTGGAACTCATCGCTGCGTGAGCAATTCCAGTATTTGGTGGGTATTCAACACCCGCAGTAGACATCCTCGAGCCCTGCCATCCTGCGGCACCTTGTATTCATATGATTATATTTGTTGTTTATTTATTTTTGTCTCGTTAAATATTACTAGTATTTTTCTCAGTGACATACACAACTGACTTGTTGTCGCGCGGTCGTTGGTGTAATCCCCCTCCTGTCGGTACTTGTGTGTCTGTTGACTGCGTGCGTGCCTCTCTCACCCTCCTCGCACCTCCCACCCCGCAAACTCTCTTTATCGGATGCTTTACTCACACTTTTATTACCACTTATGCAACCAGGCACATCACACTATGCCGAAAAGCACCACGGCTTTTTCATGCCATTTGTCATTTGACGACTTGCAACAACAATCTCACAACAACATATAAAGACTAACTGCAAAACAATTCAAAAACTCCACAACCAGTTCTCTTTCATTCACGACAGAATACTGTTTGTTATTCTTTTCTCGTTCTATTTCTTCTCGTTTGTCTTTTTTATTGTCACGTTTTTATTTTATTGTGGATTCTTGACAATTACACCATGCACAATTAAGCTCCGATCACGCAATACACAATTTCCTCCTGTTAATTGCCGCCGTCAAAATATTATTATATTATGACAATAAAAGAAAATGTTTAATGCACGTTATAATGAATTAGTGGAGTCCGGACCGCGAATGTCGTCAAGTATCCCGCGGAAATATTGGGCTGCAGGGCGCGGGAGAACGGGAGATCGCGGCCTGTCAGGTGTTAGAAGCCGTTTCTTGCGTACTTCTCGGATAGTCGACGAATCCTTTATGGGCCATGTATGAAGGTACTATAGCCCCCTATCCCGAACGCCGCGTACTACACCACGACCAGCTAAATGTAACCCCTTACAATAATGGCGCCGCTTGTCTCTTGCACCCCCTCTCCAATGTGCGGCACAGCTGGTAAACAGTGTGGACCAATCGGCGCGTGGCCTTACCAACCGGCGACCAATCGCGCGCACGCTAGGCGCGCCAAGATGAATGGGTTTCTGCTGGTTTGCTTTCTCTCTCTCGCTCATATTCACCAGTGCCTTCAATCTTTCTCTATTGTCCTCACACGTTTATACCGCACTCGCTCGCACTCGCTGCTTCCTTTCCATTTCTCTCTCTATCTTTTGCTGTCGTTCCTTCTCACTCACACCGAGTTCTTCGCGCTTTAACACTGTCACGCGCTCTCTTGTTTCAGTTGCCGCCACCACTAGCACCGTTGTTGATGTCGCGTTGCTGTGGCTGCTGTTGGCAGTGTATGACGCTGCTGCTCACTAACCACTGGCGCGACGCCTATCATTCTCTTCATCGCACACACACACACACACACACTCTCTATATTCACTGGTTTCTCTTTCACTCGCACACTTGCCTCTGATAGTAGACGTCTTGAGTGTTTTCACCCGCCGCTGCACCACAATATACACAGTCGTCCTCGACACGTTGTTACACCATGCGTTCTCTATTACTCTTGAAGCTTTAAATGTTGGATTATGATCGAGATGACGCCTATGTAAGGAATGTATGAAAGGGCTTACCGCTCCCGTCGTTTTTTTTTTTTTTTTAACATTTCTCATCCATCATGTATCGTATACAATGAGATTAAATTGTCTTGTAAGACTCATTATGCGTCATTTCGATACATGAAAAACATCAAAATCACATCAACTACCCCAATAATATATCCTTTTAATTCTAATCATCATGTCTAATGTCATTTGTTTTATTGAAAATTTGGCATTTAACAATTTAAATTCATTCGAAAATTCAAGTTGATATATAAATATTTCTCCCAGCTCGTGGCGGTATTTTTTTTTCTCCTGTTCAATTGTCTACGAAGCCATACACATTCCCCTCATAATTTTTGTCCCTTGAAAAATATATTTTATACGTGGAAGGTATTCATCCAACGATTGCTTTTGTTCTCTCTATCTGCAAAATAGAGCGCTACCTTCACTTCTCCTTTTCTCAACCACACTTGACTCGCATCCTCCTCTTCTTTTGCTCGTTTTCCATCACACACAGGCTTATACACGTCCGCACACCCACACACACACACACACACACACATGTATACATACATACGCTGTCGATTCCTGTCACTGCGAATGTGGCGCATGGGTATCTTTGACTTCTCTCTACGCCTCACTACATTCTCATCCGCGCTCACTCCAATATCGTGTGCTGCTGTACTTTCTATCGAATTTGCTTCTTCACGCTGATCTCCAAAACGACTCTTGTTATGTCACATTATCTACGGAGTTTTACCCATTGCTCGCACACTCATTTTTATACTTCATTTTATTTTTTACTGTTTTTTTTTGTCTCTCTAGTTTTCTTCATGTATATATTAAAATTTCTTATTTCAAATTGGAAAAAAAATTTGACGTGTCGCTCAGCCAGAGAAGTAATTCAACTTTTTTTTTTTTTATTATATTTAACTGCGTCGTCCTCTTGTGCATTATAATAGAGATAAGAAGAAAAAGGAATAGTGACGTTTTATTGTCAATTTAGAATAAGGTAGAAAGATTTTTGCAAGTGTAGCATTTTTTTCTTCCACCGCAAAGATTCCCTTTTAGTTTGGTGAAAATGCTGAACCCGTTCTCGTCCACATAATCATTGGAGTATCACGCAAAAATTCTATATAGCTATGGAACGTCACTGTGTATTGCACTTACTGTCTATTTGCCCGCCATGCCAAGTAGTGGTTCATTTGTGGAGAGAGGGTAAAGAGAAAAAATAAAACGAACGCCAGACGAGACAGCGTGAAAGGTAACGGACTCGAAAAAAGAGGTAACGTGAAGCAAAATTTTAGGGACGTCAGGGATTTGTTCGCGCTGTATAGGGAAATATAGGAGCAAATGAAAGACCATCTTATTCCCCCTCGTCTTTATAGACGTCATGTACTGGTTATTAATACTCACTTCTGCAAGCATTTTTACACTATTAACCGGAACGAAAAAAATTTTAATATTACAGCTATTTAATAAATACCCTTTTATCGTAATATAATTCAGAATAAATTGTACAATTCTAATTATCTATATCATAATTGAATTGATTTTTTACCATTGTTGAAAACATATATTTTTAATAATTCACAACAATCAAAATAAACATGTCAGTACTTACCATTTACTCGATTAGTTCTTCATTCCTGTAACAGAAAAAAATTTTATCCACATATAAAATGATATATACATATATACATATAGCATAACACACTTGTTCTAATGTTTTTTATTATCCCCAAATCAATTATGTTTATCGACTGGGGAGTCATTCTCTCAGCATTGAAGAAACCTAATTTTCACAAAAGCTCGTTTATACCCCACCACCCTGTGACACATATAGCTTCTATCGAAAACCCAAACTATCATTCAGGTATTCTACAAAGGGTCAATGTAGCAAAAAAAAAAAAAAAAAAGAAACAGGAGAAAAAAGAAAGAAAAAAGGATAGAGAAAGGAAAAAGGAAAAAAAAAAAGCTCTTTGAAATATATACAGGCGTGGTCCCCAGGTATATCTACCAACGTCCCGTTCTATCTTTGTTTCTCGCTGAGAACGAGATATAGGGTGCGTGCGATACAAAAATCCAATGCCATCCCATAAGGAATTCACGAAGACGAATATGTAGCCATACTACTTGCGCTTAAATATATAGTTGTGTTAGCCACTCAAGAGACCGGCTTCGTGACTTGTGACGGAAAAGAAACCGCCTCTAAAAATCCACAACAACATGGCATCATCATATACAACAAAAGAATTATTCCCTATGTATATATATATATATATATACCTTTTGTCAATTCTCTCACGCATGATCTACAATACCTAAAGATCAGGGTAGAAAGACAAAAGAATTTAGGACATAAATAAAATGTTATCTCAATGTTCTATCCATGTAATATAATTTTCTTTGTATATAATTAAATGTATATAATTCGCTTGAAATATAATTGTAAATGTCATTACGTCTTTAATAATATATTACAAATCTCTTACGATGATATTACATATGAGCATATATAACTATAATATCTCATATACTATCATGTAGTTGGAAATATTTCGGAGCCATCTGGTCTGTGCTGCATTGCTAGCGAACGAAACGAAATAATTGTAGAGAGACATATGTGAATGTAAGATGTGTTTTTATTATATGTGTTGTTGTGCGTTCAAATATGTGTTGGGTAGGCGATCGCGTGTCAGATAGAGCGTGCTACATGAAATCGTTATAGTAGGAGGAAACAGAGTGCAATGCCCGAAGAAGTTCTTGTCAGTGGCGCTTACTGCAACCACCCATGTTGAATGCATATATGTACATGCAATTTTCCTATATATGACGCATACGATATAGTACTATATCATATACCAACTTTGAAGACATATCAATATTAAATGTGGACTCATAGGTCGATAATGAATACCCATCTATTGCATATAATATTTATTTTTCTGTCTAAATAATACCACATTAGATTAATCCAATTAATATTTATATTTATCGTTAGTGAAGATATATAAAATTATTCACCAATATTCAGATGTGATTTGACGATTGATACAATATATTATTTCATTTTTTACACGTTGATTTTCTCGTTAGTATACAAAATATAGAAGCTATACGATTTACATATACATATGCATTAAATGCCATAGGATATATAAACTGTAGTAGCCGGAATCAAAGTCCAGATATTAAACTCATATTGGTCTGTGTGTGTGTATGTCTCTCTCTCTCTCTCGCTTTCTTTCTTTCTCTCTGTTGAAATTCTTGTTTGTGTCCAACTTTAGCGACACATGGTGAGACTTCTCACAAACAAAAAATGCCAATGCACCCGACAAAAAAGTTAGATATATATATATATATATATAAGATGAAAAATGGGCGGTGGTCGGTGGGATACGAAACACGATCATTCGAATGGCTCTGGGGAGACGCCCTGGAGATCGAGCGAAAGACACCCAGCGCGCCATCTTCATGAAGATAATGGCAACAAACCTGACCCTCATCTCACTGCCATTCGTTTGCTCTTTCATCTTTGCTTCTTTTTCCATTTTTTGTTTTTCTTTTGCTCGTTTTTTTTTTTTTTTTTTTTTTTCGTTCTCGTCGTTTCCCCTCACTTTAGGTGTGTTCTTTTTTCCGATCAGCAAACGACGAGTTTTATGGTTAGCCTGAACACTTTGTGCAGGATATCGTAGGTATGATATCGTTATTATCATTCTTCTATAACAGTTTTGTTACAAGTTAAAATTTAACTTTGTCCCTTGATGTCTTGTTTCATCCCTTAAATATATATTTTTTATCGAATGAAAAATAAGTTTATCGATCCACTTTGCTATTATAAATTATTTACTATATGATTATAGAACGATGAAAATGATAGAAATGTGTAGGTAGGAAAATTTACATCGATTATTATGGAACATCAATATTTATGGTGATTGCAGTGTGTGTGTGAAATAAACAAATGTCAATGTGAAATACTTGCATATTTATTTTATTTTTACAATTGTGTTTGGACATTTAATATTTATTGAATTCATAAATTGCCGATGTAAATAAAAAATACACTTCATATAGAGAACATAAAAATAAAAATGAATACTACATATTATCGACGCTACATTATCGACTGGAACTCTCTTTTTAAATCGTAGAAATCTGCGAAAATACCTGACTGCGATATATCTGCATGCTTAGTTGGTACTTTACCATCAACATATATTATTTGACATATATTATTAATAGATAGTTTATCAATTACATGTGAAGAAAAAATTCAAGAATGACAATTGTCAATGAAAAAATATTATTTTCACTTGAATTCATTTTATTACTATATTGTGTATAAAACAATAAAGTTTGAATGCTGGATATTTCATAAATATTGAATAACTTGTGACATGATAATAAAATTAGAAAAGTATTACCTATTTCATTGCAAATCCCAACATCAAATTTTTTGCTCCTTCATATAAATCTACATAAATCGGCAGTGCAGTTACTAAAAAATATAAAAAGGGTTATAAAATGAAACTGTCATGTAAAAGGTGTGTCCAATGCGGGATTCCCACGTTTTCCTTCAACTCACCTATGTCAACAATATTTATCGATAATAAATAAATAAACTCATTTGGTATTCAAGACTAATTGGAAGTATTCATATATGCTCGAAATTATTATCTATTATCATATTTATTTATACAAAAATTCATTATTTTTATAACTTTTTTTTTTTTTATAAAGAGAAATGAGAGCAAAGTTGATTAGGCAAAATGGAGATCGCACATGAACGAATTGAGCATAGTGACTGCAGTATGTGTTGCAACTGATGACATGTGATCGTAGATTCGGAAAGTGACAATTTTGCGAGTGCCAGGGCACTTAACGGCATTGGCTGAACGGACTTGTGACTCGATGCGTTTAACTGCTGCTTTACGGCGGTTTATTGCGCCATCAAAACATAAAATGCCAGCGGGAAGTGTGTACGCGTGGGTACACCCCCACTTTGCTTTATCCATTGACGCAGGCTGGCAATTTCTAAGTTCGCGGTGGCGAATCCTCCAATGCCATAGTTGAAACAAAAATATTTATGTAGCTATATTAAATCCCATTTCCGTATAGCCATCAACGTTCTATTCTCACAATTCAACATAATCTTTTCTCATGGTTTCCTCCATCCATTTTCATTAATAATAATATCTATAGACAAAAAATTAAATTGGATGAAATTCCAATTTTTATTTGTAATATGTTGGAAAAAAAAAAAAAAAAATCTGTAGAACTGTTCCGTCGACAATGGGGCGGTGCAACGTTGGAGCTTCAACGCACGCGAGGTTGAGCTTTTCAGCGACAAATCAATAACTACTTGTGCGGGCTCGGAACATGCCTGGTAATGTTTTTTTTATCCTGATGAATATTCTTCTGCTTTATCACAATATATAGCTATCAGGCAATAGCAGTTTGCAAAAAAACTTTACCACCGTTGCTTTGAAATTGTATTGATGCATTATAATGTAATTAATATAATTGCAATTAATATGAGACAAGCACAATAGGGTAAAGAAAGCACGATCAATATATTTTGAATAAAATTTAACCCCTGGCGAAACAGTGGCGTCATCCAACGTGGGGTGAAATAACCACCATAGAATGAAGTTTTCCGCCCTCCTACAACACCGACTGTACCAACGTCAAAATTATTTGCCAACCCTCCCTTACCCCTAAACCGCGAGTGCCGTGCGAATCACTGACAAAAAGCTTTGTACAATACCTTCAGAGGTTGTTAGTTCTCTGAATTCCCACCAGAGCAATCCAAATTTGAAACGGTTATAAAAAAAAAAAAAAAACATTATATCACGTTATAGGTTTCAATCATACGAAAATGTCATGATCATTAACCAATAGATAATAACCACTTATTTGTATATATATCCAAATGTATAAATTGATTTTTCACTTTTCTATATAAGTATAATAAATACGAAATATAAAAATATATATATTTGCTTTGATTGTATAAAATAAATTATCTCCATTAATAAAAATAAAATAATAAATATTGTGATAAAAATGAATAATAATTCATTGATTAATTTTTATTTTGATTAATAGCAATTTCTTAATATTACAATATTGTAAAGTGATTTTTTGTCGTGCTGGAAACATAGCATGTGACATCTTTCGCAGCAACAGCGAAACGGCAAAGCCATTGGCTACGCCGCGCACCGCTCGATCAACAATGTAGTTTGCGTTTTTACACTCGCCACAGAATTTATTTCCGTTCTCATAGTTTCTAAAATGTCTATACGAAGTACAATAAAAAAAATATTACGATCCTCGTGTATTGAACGAAAACATCTAGTAAAATATTGATTATGTATTTTTTTTTTTTATTTAATTTATATTTACATCCGATGAATGAGTATTTGACGTGAATCCAAGGCACGTGCCAACGATGATAATTCAGCTCCAATAATTTCATACATTTTTATTGAGTTGTTACATGGTGGTTGAATCCTAAGAATGGATTTTCAAATGGACTGTAAAAATAAGTCTCGAGTGTTGATGTGCATTGATGTAAATATTTTTTATATTCCTATTATGATTTTATATTTATGACAATGAATGTACATATATATATTATTTTATTATTCTCGAACATTGTAATTTTAATTAGAGCGAGTATTTCTCAATTGAATCTCAATTAGTTCCTTGGCTACCTACAATTATCGTAACTTAACTCAATTGCATCATTAATGTTAACCTCATATATGTAAACTTTAATATTTTCGCAGTATCGATTTTCTGCTACCAGCACAATCAAAACTGGTCTCTCCAGTTATGTCTTATTTTTTCTCTTTTTAAATTTACAAATAGGCTCCACCCATTCACCATGAAACCCGCTTCTAACCACAAGCGAGATCTCGAATTAGAATCGAATAATAACTAACAATAACTAAATGTCACAATTCTTTTTGGAGCAACAATTTCCATTCGATTTCACTAATCGAAAAAATCCGAGTATGTATACACATAAAAATTATATAGATCTGAGTGTTGGTATATCAATCAGACACCCACACAAACATAAATGTGTGTAAGACATATGATAAAATATTCTATTTTTAGTGAAGCTACCACAGGAAAAACGTGACGAGATATACATTTCAAAATGGCCTGTATAAACAATGTGACCTTTAAGGTGTCACTAACATTCTCATTATTCTCCAATAAAACCAGACGATAAAACTCTCATACAAAAATCTTTGCACACGAAGTGGAGTTTTAAAACAACACATCACTTCTCTATCATCATGTAAGAACGTGACCACGTAAATGGTTGACAATAAAAAAAGAAAAAAAACATCGTCAATCTACCGACGGGGTCTGAACACAGTGGAATTGTATACGCACACAGCCATGAGCTAGTGAAAAAGATGGAGAGAGGAAGTGAAAGATGATCCTCAACATCACAGACATGTTTAATACGAACGATGAGAACCACTGAAATTTACGATAGTGAACTGTTGAGGATGATCACTCACGATTGTCGTATAATGCACGGCCTTGCGTCGTAAACTGAAACACCATATATAGACAGTATGAAGACGGTGATGGTCATTGGCCTCACCAATGTATACTACCATATTTATGTCCCCCTCAATCCCACCCGAACAACAACAACCACGACGACGACGACGACGACAACGAGGCCATATGTAACATACATGTAGGCACACAAACATCTTGAGTGTGTCACGAGGACATAGCAAGTCCATGTGGTGACAACACTATGAAAGACCAAAGTGAAAATAAGTGGTCACTAAAAAAATGTAAGCATAACGAGCAAATGTTATATATTTATATCTATATAAGTGGATGACACTCAGTCTGTTGTTAATATTGTTGAAATTATTGTTTACAGACTATTAAATATATTGTGGGGTTGTGCTTGTGACTATAAGCATATTGATCACTACACTATTTGATTATCATCGAGAATATTGTTACTATACTCTCTTGCTCCTCTTCATATCAATATATATATATACATATCTATAAACGAGTATCATTATAATTTTAGAAGTATGAAAATGTGTCAAGATTGTGGTTGCAGCTTGGGCAGTTATCGACTTTAATTATATGAAGGGTACTAAATTTAATTTAATAAATGCCACTGGCCAATAATAAATCAAATATTGATATGTGGAATAATCACCATTATATTATCATAAAAATGTTGTAACTTGTGATAAAAATTATTGGCGAGTAAATTTATATTCGGGTTGTTTGTGTAGTAAAAATATATAAGTGAATATGTAATATGTATTTATTAATTTTTTTTTTTTTTCATTCTTCTGTCATAGAGTAAAGAAAACACAATGTATATAGAACAAATTGTAGGGGGTTGGGCGTGGTGGTTTGTGAACAAACTACCCCACTTCTTCTCTGTTACACTCTCGCTCTCTCTCTTGCTCTAACTACTTACTATCTGTATATACTCAATCGTTGTCTCGTTTCACAGGATGGTTGGTCGATACTTGAGCCACTGCATGGCCGCGCGACGACGTCGCAACGCTTGGAATTCACAACGCCATGGCCGCCCATACAATATATTTGTATGTATATATACATAGTGATATAATTTAACTGGCAGTTTGACCACTAAACTCATCTCACAGCGTCTACATAAACCATGAAATAGTGAATATATTCTTATTAATCAATACGCAAAATAAAGAATTAAAATTTGTTTAATGATAATTATTACGTACGCATATATAATTATAAAATCATTATTAATATTTTTATTTGGATGCGACAAATATTGTTAAGGGGTTTAGCTGAAGTAAATTGGCATATTGTGTTGTATCACGTGAAATAAATCACGTCGGTGTGTGTGTGTGTGTGTGTGTGTGTGTGTGTGTGTGTGTGTGTGTG
>CAJUYH010000325.1:0-70132 GCA_910591685.1 Galerucella tenella | reverse complement strand
ATATCAGAGGCAACTTGAACAGCTCAGTGCAATGGGCTTTATGAATAGAGAAGCAAACCTACAGGCCTTAATAGCCACCTTCGGTGACGTCAATGCTGCAGTTGAGCGATTATTGGCACTAGGTCAACTTACTATGAGCTAACCTTTTTGAAATGGAGTTCAAGAAGTTTTATCGTATATTCCCTTTCAATTATTTTTCATTTGATAGTTTATTATTGTTTTTAAAAAGAATTGATTAGATGATTTAATCTAAACATCTTGATTTGTTTCTTTTTTATCAAATTCCATCATAATAATTACTATATAAGATATCTAGTATAAATCCTTGATTATTTTCATTATGATAGGTGCTTTGTCATTTAGTGGATATTTTTTGCTCGTGTTTCACCAATTTCCGAGTGACACTTGTAGCTAATATAGGTGGGCAAAGAAAATTCTCTCTTCAGTTAATTAGCTGATTTAGAGCATGGAGATGTTATCTGCATCTATATTTCATTTAATCCAATTGATATCTGAATAGCATTACAAAAAGAAGCAAACCAAGGTGGAATTAATGTCAACATTCTAAAAAAAACACTGTGAAAGTAGAACTTCTGGTAGGCTCTTAGTAAATATTTGCAGAACAAATAACATCATAATTTTTTTAGATATGGTGAACTAAATCTGCTTATTATTGTATACAATTTTTCATTATTTCAAATATTGTAATTAAAATCATTATTTCATTCAAAAATTAAATTTAAATAATGTTGGCCTTAAACGTAGACAATGAACAAACAAAACCGCCTTTGATTGAATAACTCAACCATAATGCAGCATAATTCTCCTGTATCTCTAATAACCCATTAACATTTTTTTTCCACAAATTTGAAAAAGCCAGGTGGAATATTTTCATTCCAAACTTTGAAATTATGTCAAATCGTTTAAAATGGAGCTATACTTTGTAGTATCCAAAATTGACGTTGACGATCAAAACATTTTGTTGCATTGTCAAGTCCTTAAAATTCAGCAATAAATTAGTGTTTAAATTTTCCATTTTGTTTATGAAATAATGGTGTTGAGTAATTACAGGTCTCGGATGATTGTGCAATCATGGTAGAAGATTTAATTTTTATTTTGCATAGTAGTGTATCATTGAGGTGTCTCATTTTCTAAAAATTCAATAATCGCACAATACTACGTAATTGAATATATCTGATCTTATAAAATTCCATGTATAACTTATGAATTATGATCGTATATTTTATATGGTATATGGAAATTGTAATGTTTTCAGCCTCACATCACTAGATTTTAATATTTAATTTTCTATCATAATTGTATGTTACTGGGACTGTATTTTTACAATTGATCATTGGTTTTAATAGAGTTTAGTATAACTCGACTTTCAAGTAGTTTATAGACTGGGTTAATTACAATATTAATATCAATGATCCTAAAGGATGATTTTCAAGCAGTTCATATGTTCGTCCTGTTGAATTTCTGCAATGCTCAATATTAATTTTCACAGTCGATACGTGTTTGTAACGAATATTTCATTACCAATATTAAAACGAAATAGTATTTTTTTTAGGAATGTTGATATTTGTTATTAATTACATAGCAATTTTCATAAGAAAATTATCATTATGTCATGTTATGGTTTTTAAAATGCACTAAGGCTTTACAACCTATCGAGAATATCACATTTTCTGGGAAAAATATTTTAGGTAATCCCTAGCGGCCCATTTCGGCCTACCAGCTAGCGATAACGTTTAAGAGCAAAAGTTGGTTAAAATCCAGTCTCGGACTCTGGCTCATTACAAAAATAACTCTGCAATTGGTGTGGAAGCTCTAAGCCACGTTCCGGCTATCTGTAGTAACACTATTGAAACCATATTTGTACAACGTTGAAGAAAAAAATGAATAATTCACTTTCGAAATAACTGATTCTGCCGTACAAAGCTAAACCCCCGTATTTGCAAAACAATAAAAATGGCGTAAAATAACAATTAAACTTCAATGTATAATATAGCTTCAACTAATGGCTTCAAATTATAGAACCTGTATTACAGTAGAAGAAATGAACGAGTAAATTCATTTTTTTATGAGAAAACCTTCATATTTTATCACTTTCATAAAATAAAAACCCATACGGTGTATATCGTTATGAAAAATGAAGCCTTATACTAGGGACAATACCGGTATTTTGATGATACGGTGATTGCAGCTATATTAATTGGGATATGTACTAGGAGAAAAGGTAGAAATGCCGGGATATTCCTAAGGAAACGACCAATTTTTTGCAGTCCAATTACAGTAAAGCAGCTATACAGTTTTATTTTAATATTATACACAAATATGCGGCAATAATACCTAATAATCAAGTTCAAATAGCAACATGTTAACATTGTTTTATATTAACACATTTTTTTCAGGTAGTTCCAGCCAAAACTGTTCTCTTTTTTCTGGTATTATATCACCAATATTTTTTAGGATGTTCTCCACTTTTTCCTAACCCATTAGGTTGTGATTTTATTGATGGGTCTGGAAGGTCCAAAATATGTTTTTTCTTGCAAAAAATCGAGTTTTCTCCAATTATCATTATTATTTCTTCCAAAATATAACTCATACTCATTACGTTTAATTAATTTTTCAGTAATAATAGAAATGTACAGTTTTGGAGTTTCTTTTTCAACTTAAGCTACAGAAGGCAAATTTTTCCACAGTTGGAAATCTTCAAGTTCCATTTTTTCAATATTGACCCTTCTTTCTGACTAGACAATTAGAAAAAAACACGTATGAACACGCCCGAAATATTGTAGACGCTACGCGTAATACCCGTATTTGAATTTTACTAAAGAAAATCTACGTATTTGATTGCAAGTACGTGTTTATCCTATAGTAAAACAAAAATACGTGAACTTTTCTTAGCATTTAAGGTATTTTTTGCAAATACGGGTGAAAAAAGGACCGTTTTTTAGCGTTTTTTTTTTCAAATACGGGGGTTTAGCTTTGGATGGCAGCATTGATAACTAATGGTAATAACCCATTGATAAAACATATAATTTACATTCCATTTGACGGCTAGAGCTGGATATGTAGTTTGCCTTTTCTGACTTGCACGAGGTTGTTCTGCTTCGCTAGCAAAGCGTAAATATTTTGACAAAAGTACGAATAACCTCAACTAAGCATTATTCAGATAAAAATTTTGTATAAATAGCAAATAACGTTCTTTCGGCTAGAAAAAAAAATTATATTAAACACACGGCCAGATTGCTGGATATCTTAGGGTACATGATATAAACATGCATCATGTATTAACTTGCGACAGTTTTGTGAAATCTGTGGCCGCGGTGTTGGAAGAACATTTTTTTGATTAAAATTAATATTAATACCAATTATTATTAAGATGAATGTTATTCATACGTCTAATAATCTGAATATGGTGTGCATATAAAGTGTGATATTTATTATATTGGGTGTTTTAAAGGCCTGTTCTGTAATTATCTTTAATTAATTGATTATTGTTATTTATATATACACTTGAACTTTCCAATAGCCTCAGAAATCGAAATAATGTGGTACTAATTGAAATATGATAGATTACAATACATTTCAAAATTTAATGTAAAGTGGTATATTTATATGAAATTATTAGTGGTACCTTTTTGAGGTAATGAAGACGATATAATGGTTTAGGAATAGGTTTGTACCATTTTACCAAGCAGAAAACTGAAGCTAAAGATTACTATTTGAAACGCTTCCGGATATATTGAATTATTACGATTTGCAATGTTTCCTGATCTTTTTATTATATTTTATTGATTTAATTATTGTAAAATGATGCAATTCTATTATTTATTTTCAAATAAAAACAACTGAATGTTACTGATGTATAATTTATTTCTTGATTAGTACTGTGTTATTTATAAAATGTGAGATAGCCTTTTTACCAAATAGCGTTTATAAAAAATAATTACACATTTGTTGAAAGTTCGTTAAAAAATGAGTTCAAATGTACTTTTAATTTCCTTAAATTCGGTCTGGTTTGTTGAAAAACACGCACAATTATGTTAAAAAAAGACGTAGACTCTGTTTCACATAAGAAGAACCACCTAGAAGTTGCAGTCGTATGCTCGAAGAATCTGAACATCAATATCTGTCAAAGCCTGGGCTCAGATATTGATATGTACAGCTTCTTCGCACATACGACTGCAACTTCTAGACTTCTAGTGGGTTCTTCTCATGTGAAACGGAGTCTACCGCACGTTTAACTTTCAAATTTCCCAAGCTTCAACCGCTCAGTTAGCTCCGCCCGGGTGTTTAGTATTCGAAAGTGTTATAAAAATGGAGTGCGACTTTTTTTCATAACTGCATTTTTTTTATTAAACCAGAATTTATGATAATTAAGAGCATTTGAACTTATTTTTAACGACCTTTTCAAATATGTTATTATTTTTTATGAACGCTATTTGGTGAAAAAGTTAGCTCGCGTTTGACAATTTTCTACAGGAATCGCATATAGCTTACTGAGCCCAACAATATTTTTTTTAACGAATCTACATTTGCCGACAGAAAGAAATTGAGATCAAAAGTATGTAGGCTAAGTTTTTCAAGTTTGTCGTCTAGATAGATGTGATCCTGTGAATCCATTCAAGATTCTTTCTTAAACTTTAGTTTGGTTTGGCATTGGATAGCAGAATATTTCATTTTGATATTTATGAAAAAAAGCCTCTGAAAAGTTCAAATGAGTAAAGGGAGACAAACGTTTTCACATTGGGTTAAAAAAATTAGGTAAGCTTACCCTGTTTTTGACATTTGAAGAGAAGTATGACGTACTCTGGTGGCTCTAATGTAAATTAGTTTCTGCCACATTGTTTTCTAACCGAACTTTCGTAACGTCTGTTTACCACTGATTTTTATTAACTTAGTGCCTTTCTTCAGACCGTTTTTATTTGATATTTTTTATCATTTGTTATTGTTATATTTTACTTGTTGTTCATTATAATTTAGTAGAAATTGCCTTTTGAAAGTCAAAGCATCCCCTCCACTCTTATAATGGCGTCTAATAATGATTATTGTTCAGACACGCAATGCAATTCTTGGTAGTCATTCGAATCAAAGTTTTAACAACGTTTAAAGGGCCTAAACCACGTTTCAAATACTCTTAACAATGAAATCGATATGGAAGAAAAAGTAGGGTTATAAATCAATGTGGTCGAAAGTACTTTATCTATCTGCCCTCCGCCGGTATCGCTAGAATAGAACTACAGAATAAGGAACTTTCCAATTGTTTTTTCACTAATATTGGATCCCAATCTGGACTTTTTAAAAATCATTTCAAACGACCTCCATCGCGCGCCAAAGTGATTGACGTAGAAGATTAGTAGATAGACTAGGTATGTACTGTTTGCCGGTCACAACAGTATTTTCGGGGCTTCTCAGAGACAATCTTTGATTTATCATCATTTCTTGTGTGTTATAAGGAATAATTTACATGAAAATCATAAAACGTGTCTTAATTATTCTATGCTACAAAAGCTATTCCATAATAAAATTTGGAGGGTGAAAATAAAGTATTGTAAACTTCTCTACGAATGGTAACATGTGACGTAATAGTAATAGATGACGTCACAGTGCCACTCTGGTCAATAAGTTGAAATAGGACCATGGCAAGTGATATCTCGTTTGAAAGGCATTGACATTGGCTACATAGCCATATTAATTTTGTTTGGGTTTAAACTAATTTTGACGGATAAATTAAATAAATACCAAAATGATTGAAATTATTTTTTTAAATTTAATTAATCAAATATCAACAATGGATTCTTATAGCAAGTGTTCGAAATGTGCTCCGTCTACTTCCTGACAGTAATACGTCCTATTAGTAAACTATTGTTGTACTCGTTCGAATGTGTCAGCTGAAATTGCATTGCATTCTTCAATAATTCTTTCATTCAAAACGCCAATGCTATCTGGTGCCGTAGTATAAACCTTGGATTTCAAGTACCCCCATAGAAAAAATCTAATGGTGTCAGATGTGGTGACCGAGGTGGCCATTCTATAGGACCTCGCTGGCCGATCCATCTACCTCGATATATTCTTTATTCAGGTAACGTCTTACTGCACCATAATAATGTGCAGAAGCACCATCCTGTTGAAATGTTATTTCCAGATGGCCGAATTCATCTGGATTATCTTCCAGAATTTCAAGAATCAACGGCTCAATTGCATTTTGTAACATCTCCAGATACACTTCACCGCCTAAATTTGAATTTAGGAAGACAGGACCAACTATGTGGTTTCCCAAAATACCTGCCCAAACATTGACGTTTTCTGGAAATTGGGTATGTTGTTCACGAAAAGTGTGAGGATTTGTGTCACTCCAATACCTTACATTTTGTGTATTCACATTTCCATTGAGGAAAAAAGTAATGTGGGTTTTGACTAATTTTATTTGTCATACATTCACAGAATTCGAGTCTTCTGTCGGGGTCGTCATCCGAAAGGTGGTGCACCATTTTTAACTTGTATGGATGAAATTTATTTTTAGCCAACACTCTCTTTTACTTACCTCACAGATAGACGCAGCTTTAGTTGAAGAGGAAGTAGGGTTTACTACCATTTCAGCAACTATGTCAATTTTTTTATCATCACTAAATGTTGGTCGACCAGATCGTTTGGCATCTTGAACACTACCTGTTGCTTCAAACTTGTGAAGTTCTCTCAAATAAGTTCTCGGGATATGGCGATCTGGGTATCTCTCATTAAATAAACGTTCCGCTTCATGGAGATTCTCTCTAGATTCACCAATTATTAAGATAGCTGCTACTTTGTCGGCTTGAGTACGTACCATTTTGCCTATGTACACTCTTAAACGTCTCGTTGAACAATAATAAAATTAAATATTTAAGCTATTTAGAAAAACTTTGAAAAGCAACAAATACTATTAAATCAAAAACGTCAATTTTTTTGACAACTATCCAGAGGCGGACTGAAAAATCTTCAATATTTAAATGTGAAATAATAATTTTGTTATTTATTTAATTTATCCGTAAAAATTAGTTTAAACCCAAACAAAATTAATATGGCTATGTAGCCAATGTCAATGCCTTTCAAACGAGATATTACTTGCCATAAGGTCATATTTAAAATTATTGGCCAGAGTGGCACTGTGACGTCATCTATTACTATTACGTCACCTGTTACCATTCGTAGAGAAGTTTACAACACTTTATTTTCACCCTCCAAATTTAATTGTTGTAAGTGTAGCCGTTCAAAAGATACGAGGGGGGGAGAGGACTTTTGAATAGCACTGTGTATTATGTAGCTGTAACATTATTAGGAAATGGAGGGATTATGTGAACAAATATGGTATTTTTCAGAATATAAAATAGGTTGTGCTTTGATTTCTCAAAAAATTAAGAGAAATATTAATACAATGAAATACGTTAACATAATGGGTAAACGTCGTGTCAATACGTGTATTTGCTGCTTCAAGTGTCTAATATGTCGTGGTGTGTAAATACGAGGTGTGGTTTTTGGGAAATCGTTGATAGTGAGTGGTTTTAAAGGTGACCATTTTGCGCAGGAGCGTATCTGGACGAGTTCTAGCGGTGAGTGCAGAAACTAGGAAACAACACGCCCTTAGGTACTTCACATATTTTTAAAATGAACGCTGCTATTTTAACAATTAATACGTTGAGAACTACTTTCGATACTCACCGCTAGATAATCTGTCAGACAAAATGGTCGTACTCAAAACTATCAACTTGTTTTGAAAATATTGTTAGGTATGAGATTATAAATTGTTTTCGTACAACCACGCACGCCGCCGAAAATTCTTGATTAATTCGTAAAGTTGAATAATAAAATAGAATTTTTCAAGTTTATTTATTGACAAAATCAATACAATGGAATGTAATGTATAATCTATTTATATTTAATACGACAGAAATACTTGGTACAATTACAAATATTACAATGCGACTAAAGAGTATTTTGATTGTTTAAACACAGATGAAATTAACCATTCAGAGTCTTTTTCAGATAAGACTGACAGTTAGAAATGATGAGGATCAGTGAAGTTCCCTATGAAAAAAATTCAATTTTCAGCCGTTTCACTGATCGTCTTTTGCCGATTGAATGCGGGGGCATGAAATTAATTAATTACAGCAAAAGTTTGTGAATTCACGTTAGTCATATCTGGAAACAGTCTCGTCCAATAAGCAAAACATTTTAGAAGGTCACAGCCAAACAGAAGTTATTTGAAAACTACAAAATGAAAATATATACATTTAATATTTATGTTGAGCTTACATATTAAAATTATCAACAAAATACAAAAACATATGACGCGGTCTCATAAAAACAAATACAATTAATTATCAGAATTTTAGAACAGCAATATACAAAAATAAAATCGTGAAAGTGGTCTTGAAATTTTCTTAGTTCTAAATAAAACTATGGACCTAACACCTTCGTTTTGCATGTGCGACGAATAAATTTTTTTTTATAAAATCTATTAATATCTAATAAACTTAACTCTATAGACATAAAATTTAATAAAAAATGTACATCTTTCAAATCTATCATTGAAGAATTAGAAAATATTTACAAAGTATACTCAATAGATTTCGGCCAAATTTGATGAACCGCTGTATCTGAAAATATTATTTTACAATAAATTTTTTTTCCAAAATTGATGATTTTGTTTTAGAAAAAAAAATGAAACAATGATTTCAGTTTCTTTCAAGCGAACTTTTGACATTTTAGGCTGTAACGCTCAATTTTGAAATATATTACAATTCAATACATTCTTTCAATGACAGAAATACTTAAAATTCTATTTTGAGATTTGTTTTACCTATTTCTAAGAAGTGTAGCCTCCTGATAAATATCTATAATGGCTTCAATTAATTCTCATTCAATAAAATAAAAATAAAACTTTTTGATTATCTTCAACGCGTCAACCCATATTTTATAACCTCGCTACTTAGGCCAGTAATTGTGCATTAAAATTGATTATAGAAAATAGCAAACAAGTTATACGTAATATGCACCTCAATTTATAATTACATATTTCAGTACATATTGTACGGTAATTGACTTGAAATAGGAGAACATTGTAGTTAGTGAATCAAGTTTTAAAACAAATTTGGATTCTATAGCTGTACGATTACACACCACATTAACAATTATATTTTCTTATCAAGTTGAAGATTTTGGACACTTCGTATACCAAACCCACTTATAGAATTTTTCTTTTTATTGAATAAGAATTTTGTGCTAAAGCTCGGTATTTTATCACATATTTCATTTTACCAAAACATGACAGTATGCTATATACAATAAAAAAACAACTTCCAAGAAACGGACCTAAAAAGTTTATGATTTGACCAACACTAAAGCAAGGATAGTCATATAGCAAAAAATACGAAAGTAGACATGTATACAGGGTGTCCCAAGATTTTTTTATAGGCTGTAACTCGGAAATTAACGTATAATAATGTTGCAAGTAATAAATTGAGAATTTGGTATAATTATCCACTTGAGTACCCTCATTGTGATACACTGTTGAATTTGGAATAAAAAGCTGCTCTTTCATTTGAGCTAAGTTTGATCCCCCCTGCCATTGAATTTTTTTCATTGCGATGATCCTGCTTCTATGATGTCACTGATACCCTGTATACCTCGAGTGAAATTACTGTGGGTCCCAAAAAGATTACCCAATTTTCAAATAAACCTATTCGTTAATTCCTGAGTTACAGCCTGTAAAAAAAATCTTGGGACACCCTGTATGTTATACGATAACACAGTTATTCTGCAATTATCCTGCGTTATTAGTTGAGTTTCATCAAATACAAAAAATATAAATACAGCGCAATAACTGTGCCACCAGCACTAATATCTTATCCATCTTAAGCGGATATTGAAAATATAAAATTTTTTAGCAGTTTTTGATTTCTTTGATCAGTCGTCGAAAAAACGACAGTAGACGGGTAACAACGGGCCTCAGTCTGGACGTGCTCATCGTTCACACTTATGACTTGGAAGCGGCTTAATAAATCTGTGTGGATGTGAAAAATACGACTTTTAAATTAAAATTTGAATGTATAAAGGGTATAAGCAGTAATAGTTGAGTGAGTTTTGAGTCGAATCGAAGCACACCTCAAATACTAATTTTTTTAAAAATGTTATTGCAATTATTTGTGAAATTTTATTGAAAACGAGTTATTTCAGCTTTTCATTACTTTCTCTGAAAAAATACGACGCAAGAAGTATGAGTTTCGTCACAAACAAGCTTGCGGTGTAAGGCATGTAGAGATGACGTTTTATTAAATATGAAGTATTGCTCTTTTTAAACATGAAGTATTGTTCTTTTTAATGAAATTAAAATTACTGTATACAAGGCATAGTAGGCTCTAACTAATAAGTACGAAATATGATAAAACGTGAATTACGATCGTCCAGCAACCGCTAAAAAGTTTGGCACCTAAAGAAATGGGAATCATCGTTACCAGTTGCATCATGCAGGTGAAAATACGCTGCCTTCGTCATTCTCTTTTCCGAGGTAACTGTTTCTGGCACATTAAAACATAATACAGCTGTAAATGATTCTATACGTACACCAAATGTCTTTTTTGTACTATTTTTTTGCCTAAATGAACAGTCAGTCTTAATTGTATCACTATTCGATTTGTTCCAAAAAGGTAGGGCTAGTATTTCCAGAGCTATTAATACTTACAGGAAGATCAATAATAGTTTGGATAGACAACCAAACATAATTTAAGTAGTTTTCTTTGCTTGGATCAACATATACATTTAAAATGAGTATCATTTATATTAGAATTGAATAGATCGGTGTTCAAGTTGTATTTTTTTTATTTCGACTATTAGATAGTACTTTTCAAAATCTTGCTATAACTAACGGTTTTACCAAAAATAACTTCAAGCCGTTTTTGGAAGTCTGTTTTTACAAAAAGTGTTAATACCTTGTTTAACTGATATTAAAATGTGTGTTTGAACCTATTATTGTTTATTTAGCTACAATCAGTATGATAGGGTGGGGTTTATAAATTATCGTTATCTGTTAAAATTTGGAGCTCGGGTTACCTACGTTATTAAAATTATATATACATTGAGCTCGGATATGTTTCGATTTATTAATAAACTGAATGTGGAGCAACCAATTTTAAATACCCATTTTTCATCAAGAATAATATATTGTTTCCCACAAACTGTAACATTCACACATATTGCTACAGAAATAGCTCAATATCTAAACTAATTGTGGTATAAAATTGATAATCTTATTTTGTAAAATTAAGTTGAATAATACTTAAAATTTGATCGAAAACAATCGAAAAATTAAAAACTAATTGTCATGGACATGTTGTTTATTAACATATATATATTTCTTTTAATACTTTCAAACTCCCAAAATATCAAAATAAATGGAAAAAAATATTCTCAAATGAGTACTGATAAAAACTGCTTGAAAAATCAATAGTTCCAGACCATTTTTGTTTCGGCATACTTTTTTATCTTCGGGATATCCAATGTCATAGGAATAGTTTTCAGAAACAAATTGTTAATAAGCAGTCGACGTATAAATATTGGGGAAATATAATATTCTTTATGAAAGAAAAAGTATTTAATCTGTACGTTACAGATAATAAATGAGTTATGCAGTCTATCAACAACGGCAGGTACAAGAAAAACCATCAAGCAATACAATCTGATCCCACTTTCTAAATGTCTGTTAACAAAAATTCTCATTATGTTAAGCAACTGAATCAACATTATTTTGTGGAAGAAGAAACAGCTGATTCTTGTACTACTTGTACTAATAGTTTGATGCGCATGAAGCAGGATTTTTCAATTTTAAATGTATGTTTTTTTTATTTTCTGTAAAGTTCCTTCATTAGTAATATTTAGGTTTTTTAAAGAACCCAAGTTATCCTTTTTTGGTGGTAGAGAATCTGTTGAAACATTCAAGACGTCTAAATTAACGGTCTTCGTCCTCGGAGCTAAAAAACTAGTCTGGTTCACAGTCAGTCTGAAAATAAAATCAATTTATTAATCAATGATTCATCAATTAAATGTTAATTTATAATAGGCACATTGAACAGACGACAAAACTGCTAAATTGAACAATTTATTTTGGACAGTTAATGGATTTCTTGAAGTTGTCATTGGAAAAATATATTGGATTTTTAAATGAAATAATATAGACAATATAGATATAGATAACAATTGTTAGAAAAAAACAATAGAACGGAATAATAAAAAAACAAGAGATAAAAAAATATTTGAAGTGGTATAGTCCCTTAAAATGTAATTAAACAATTTAACATAAAATCAACCATATTGCAAATCCTATTGCCACTGTAAATTTTGTAAAAGAAGCAGGGCCGTCTTTTACGAAGAACACTGATATATGATTTAGGTCAGATTAGTTTATTTGGAGGCATGTTATTGTGAAATTGGAGCGGATGCTGAAGAACACCATTGGAAGAAGATAATATCAGAATTTGAAATATGTACGCTAAGCACACATTGTTTTCTCTAGAAATTCAAGTCTTGGTAGAAAATGACCAATTCTTTGGGAATTGATAGAATATATTTAGTAGTTACATTGTATACAACGAACTTATATACAAAGGGGAGATATGGAACTTACTATGAAAGTAGCAAGAAGAGTATTAGTCTGCTTCAAATTTTCTTTACCGGAAAAAATTAATTACTTATTTTAAAAATATATCACATTAACTCCCAAAGACCTTTGTTCTCATTCTACACCGGTACTAAAGTTCAATACAAAACATTTTTACATATATATGTATTACGGTAACCATAAACACATCAACAAGCTTTTCCAACACCTAGGTTAATTACAATGATCAATAAGGTGAATTTAGGAAATACAGCTTAACGGTCTTATTAATAAACACGGAGTAACCTGAGACTAACTTTATTCCATGCTTATTAGACAAGGAATAGGCTACTCCGAGGTTAGTCTGGGACTAACTTTGGTAATAATTTTAATCCAAGGAAATAGGTAGTTTAAGCTCGGAATAACCTTCGAATAAATATAATTTTAGTTTTGTTGAACTGTCAATTGTGATATTATAAATGTCATATCCTAATTTGAAATTTAGTTTGTCGTTTTTGCATTATCAGTTTGTATTATTATTCAGTTTATTTTTATCAATTATGTATATTTATAAAGTATTTGCTTTGGTTCAGTGAGTAGTAATTATTTTGCGATGGAAGAAAATGATTATTATTTGGAAGATTTGAGAAAGATGGAAGAATTGGAAGAAGCAGAAAATATTCGTCCGAACAGAAAAATTAAATTTTATAAAATTCGGGCTAATCCCTTAAAAACATTGTTAGAAGAGGAATTGAAAGCTATAAAATTAAAAATAAAATTTTGTACCAGTTTTTATTTAATTTTTCCTTCTCTTTTTGTTGCAAAAATGTTTCATGTTCTTTGCGTTGTATAGTAATCTGGAGTTTCTCCTCAACACGCCTTTTTTTGATTCCTTAAATTTGAGAGTGAGTTTTTCAACAGAACTCATACTAAATATATATAACTAGGTATTAACAATAAAAAACGTAAAGAAAATTTGGAAAAAGGTAATACTTTTAACACAAAATACAAACTGAGAGATAATTATGAGATAACTATTTTTGAAATGAATGAACAGAGCACTGACACATGTCACAATAAAAAACAGAAAAGATGTCACCAGAACGTCACTTTATTGGTCAATTCCTACCATACAACTGTGAATCTTCCTTAAGTCATGTCAAAACCCAGTAATAAGGAAAGAGTAACTATTACCTCCTTAGTCGGAGTTTATTAATAGCAATTGTAACACTTCTTTAAACCTACGTTAGTCTCAGAGTAACTAGTCTCTGACTAATCTAGGAGTAAGGGCGGAGTAAGAAATTTTTATTAATAAGACAGTAAGTGTTTTAATAATTCACAGATAAACATTTGTCAACTTCATAACCAGATAGTTTTATAAATTTGAACAATTTTGTTAAAATGCTTTTTTTTACTAGTAGTACAAACAATGAATATTGATTTTCTACTTATTTAACTATAGTATGTTACCTTTAAACATGTTTTTAGAAGTTTCTGGGTTAATTCAATACATGTGAGTATGACCTCAATTACATAGAGTTGACATAATGAGCCCTTCTCTTTAATTACTTATCCATTTGTATAATCATTTAAGATCAAATTGAATGTTTCTCTATTGTAGGTATGGTAAAATGGGTTAACACCGCCTCAAGGTTTGTAGATTTTGTTGAAAACTTGGTAAACATAGTTCCACATTACTTAAAATAATTTCAAACGACCCCCAAAGCGCCCGACGTCATGTATTATTTTGCCCAGCTGTATGTTGCGGGACACGTAGATCGTATTATTCTGCTGTGTTCTTTTTTTTTGACGTTAGTTCTTTGTGACATTTTGTAATTTCGAACTTCAGATAAAACCCAATAAACGCATGATTTACTGACATCTTATTTAAATTGACAACAGTTACTAAGTCGGATGCCAGATTGTAGTTGGTGTTGTTCGAACAACTCATAACTACTTTACTTGACCTATTAAAAAGAAAGATTCTAGAACTGATCAAATTCTGCAAAAGCGGATATGATTGTTTTTTATGAAATAGATTTTACGTAACATTAACCATGTGACAATTAAAAGCTAGAACTTATAACAGGACAATCATGATAACATGGTACACAACATTGCTTTGATTAAAATTTTCTGATGCATAAATATTACACACTTACTACTTTACCATGACAATGTCTTTTTTGAATCGGTTAAATAGGAGCTCCCCATACATAAAGTCAACGTTATGGAACACCTACCTTATTCTTTCCGTCTCTCCCATTATCTGATTTCTGGATCAGAAGTTGTTTGACTCTGCTATTGATTATTGAAGCGTAAGGAAACATACTCTTGTATACTGTGAAAGCTTGAATATTTGTTTTCTTTAGGAGATTTACTGCAAAAAATATATGAAGATGGTGACTACCTGTAGTAGACTAGTTAATAAAAATACATCAATATGTACCGAAAAATATAATAACTTTCATCCTTTTTGTAAATATTATAATATGCACAGGGTAAAACGCCATCTTCATTTATTTGTTGAAGTTTTAGTTTCCATGTCCTACATTACAAATATATTTCAAAAACTAAAACTTTATCAAAACTGATTTCATGTCACGAATTTGAATAAAAACAAGGTGCGCTAGCTAGATATACAAGTTACCGAAATATTACTTATGATTAATATAATTAATTTATTGTTTTTGTCATAAAGTTGAAATACAAGTAAAAGTGAATTTATTTATATTTTTTTTAAATTTAGGTCCAGGTGAAATATATGTAAAAACTATTTGAGTGGTTTAAAAATATATAACAAAATAATGAGGAAGTATATGTATAGCTTGTGAGGAAGCACAATAGAGAAGTAGTTTGAAATGTTCATCAACAGGGCCGCGCCGCCCATGTGTGCGAAGTGTGCGGCGTACACAGGCGCCAAACCAATAGGGGCGCCGCAATCGAAATTATTTTTTTCAAACTTGCACAACAACATTATTATATATATTTCTTTGTAGTGGAGTATCGTTGTATAAATAGGTATAATAAACACAACAAATGCCTCGTAAGCAACAAAACATAATATTGTGCTTATTGTACAAGTGTCCCAAGATGATATTCACGTTTGTGGATTAATTTTACGCTTTCGGCTTTAGTTTACAATAATTACGAGTGAATTTATTACAGAATAAAAGTATTTTTTATTCTGTAATCTTTGGTGCAAGTTACTGAAAACAATAAATAATTTGTGTTTTACTGATTGTTTTAACGATGAGTGGTAGTAATCAAGATTACAAAAAAAGAAATAATTATCTGGATAGCAGAATTTAATAAGGAAAAGAAAACAAGGAGGAGAACTAAAATAAATAAATATTTGACGACTCTACCATCGTACCATCCACTTCCAAAGAACCATTAGACAGAAACCAGTCATTTTATTGATGAAGGTGTTGTAGAATCTGATTCAAGAAACGTTTTTTATAGACATACACAAAACTATTTAAGATTTCGCAAACAAAAAAGCTAGAAGAGTGGAAATAAAATAATTTTAATATGTTTATTTATATTTTTACACATTTTAGACTTTTGTTTTTTTTCCATAGCATACGTAATAGTTAAATTAATGAACGATGATGGAAACATCATAAATTAAGTATGTATAGTTTGTTCAACCATCCTTTGCCGTTACGTGCATCTTGATCTCTCATTCATGAAATGGATGAGACGGAATTATGACGTCATTAACGTATTTCTTAACTAATGTAGACGTAAATTTTATTTGTTACTTTTGACAGTTAACATATTGTGAAAGCAATTCTCAACATAATTTTAATTTTGAGAATAAGTGTAAAATAACATAGCTAATATAAGACAAACGTGAAACAGCAGAATACGACACCGATTATGACGTAAGGACAAAGGATGGTTGAACAAACTCTGAAAATTTAATTCGCATTTAATTTTTCGAAGTACATAATTGGCAAGTGGAAGCGAACTGGTTTTACCTATCCAGGAAAATATTATCTAATTATATAAAACTAGAGAGCATTTATTTCGGTGAAAATCAACAAATAAGAAGTAAAATTGAGTTGAAACATTAAGATTTGTGGAAAAAAAGGCGCTTCATAGGTTTCGCACACAGGCGCTCTGATAGGTCGGCGCGGCCCTGTTCATTAATACTTAATTTGAACTATATTTTTCTTTATTAAGATGACAATACTCAATTTCTTTTCCTACTAGTAAAATATAAGCGACATCGATCTATAGATATATACCTGCTTATTAAAATCAGTTGTTAGATGTTATTAATAGTGCCTTGATCTAGTTGGTACTTACCTATCTAAATGGTTGCGCTGTTCAATAAACGGTGTATTAGGGTATTGCGAATGCACATGAAATCGCCGGGAGACTAGATATCCACACAGAAAACCAACGGCTAATCCTGCTACGCACGCCACTGCCACTATGATGTGTAAATATTCAGAAGTGTACATTGGAAGTTTACTTTGAGATGCACATCCTGTAACTTTATCTCCGTCAACCTCATTACAGTCTGTAGATTCGCCCTCAATTAATAAAGGATCACTTGTTTCTTTGCTTTCATCTAACGAGTTAGTATTAATTGAATTTGTGTCATATTCTTTGGTAGGATTTGCATGATCTGTAAAATTATTAGGTTATGTTATATTCTAGAATGGGATTGTTCAAGAAAAAATTTTTTAGTTAATGAAAGAATCTAAAACTCATTTTTAACCGATTCAGAAAATTTTAGATTTTTCCGCGAACGTTTTAAGCCCTCAAATTAATTGAAGAAATTGGATTGAACGACAACGGGGCGTGGTTACCTGTGACATCACACTGTATAAGCTAACGTTTGAAACGCCGCGAGTCGAGAGCTGTGTATTGTGTATATTGTATCGTTTTGTGTAGGAAAAAAAACGCTGGACTGTTGACTGTACCTACTGTTTCGTTATTTTATTGTGAAGGGAGTCAGAAAAAAGTGGTAAATGAATACTATTTGATTCACGACTGTCCTAACACATCCAAGAAGGCACCAGAAAAATATATATACATTAAAACAGTGAGCAGTGGAACAGTTAGATTAAAACCTGAGTAGTACCGAGATTGTTTGGCTATCTAAAAAATAGAGTAACAATGCATAGTTCAAAACCACGGTCACAGTTTTTAGAAGTTAAGCTCAGAAAATAGAGCCTCTGATGATGATAAAGTAGAGGAAGAAAATCAAATGGATATCACACGAATGGAACCTATATCTCGGGAAATAGGGGTTCAGGCTTGCATTAAGACTTATGTACGTTCAAAAGCGATTCAATGCGGGGGCGAGGGGTTTTATATATGGAAAATGGCTAAAAAGAGAAAATGCACTAGCAATGAAATCGTTCCAAAGAAATCGTTAATGGAAAAAGACGGAAAACCTATAAACGAAGAGTTTTCAATATCCACTAGCGGTCCTTCTTCTACATTTAGCTCGTCAGAATTAATAAGTATGTCAGATCCGAATAGCTCATTTTATCTAGACACTAATAGTTCAGACGAAATAGAATATTTTATTTGATAGAAAAAAAATCCAAAGCTTTATTTGGGAGTTCCGAGTCATTCATTATTTGTTGTGAGCTTGTTAACTAAAAAAATGTGAGCTGGATAAGCTTGATATCTTTTTAACATTAAAAAATATCAAATTGAATTTACCTTATAGGATATTAGGGGACGATTTTGGTGTGGCAGTTTTCAGAGTATGTAGCATTATACAAAAAACTATACCGTTATTAGCCAGTTACCTTTACCCATTTGTGCAAGTTAAGAAAAGACTTCCTACTCCCTCCAGACGCAGATAAGAAAATGTACAATGTATTATGGATTGTTTTGAAATTTCGATTCAGAAACCAAGTGTGAATTCTTTGTTTCTATTAATGTAGTCCCTCACCATAAAGATATCGACTTCAGGTGAATTTGCAGAATCTGCTTCAATAAATCCAGTATCTACTGAGTACATTTTTAATAGCAAAAATCACTAACACTTTTGTACAGAGCACAATATGCAATGTGACGTCACAGTCGGTTCTGTCGCTTTTTAAGGGAGCTCCATTTACAACCTCTAATATCTAAGTAGTGAGGAAAGTTAATGAGCTGAAAATTTCACTAGTTATTTTGATGATTCAGTTTTACAAAATAACGTAAGAAAAACCGAGAAAATATTTCATTGATAAAGCCCATTAGAAACATAGAACTGACTCATAGGATAAAGATTTCAACTAAGAGCCAGCAGCCCTTGCAGCTCCAAACAGCCCTTACAGCTCTAAACAGCCCCAAAGTAACATCCTGACTGGTAGAAGAATGCCAGAAATAACTAAATGAATTGGCAGACTGAATTAAAGTAAGAATAGTGTGGGTGCATAACGATATTTCTGGAAATGAACTCGCGAGAAGAGGTTTAGCAACGAGACACGTTGGACCAGAATCAGTTCTTGGGACCAAAAAGAAGGAGGTACAAAAATGGGTACAAAGTCAACATAGACTACAGTGGAGGAACACTCCAAAGCAAGTACACAGTGAGACCTTCATGGGTGACATATGCGTTAAATGGGCTGAAGAACCACTGAATATTAATAGGAATGATTATTATAGATTATCTAACGGGTCATGCCCTGGTAAAAGATCACCTGCATAAAATGAGGTTGTATAACGGGGGTCTCAGCTGCAGATTTTGTGGGATTGAAACTGAGACCGCAACCCACATTGCACTCTAGAAGACAGACAATCTTTGGAGCATATATGGCATGCATCCAATATACCTATAACGTCTACTCGAAGGTAGGGCTGGGTGGATTAAATGTGGGAGTATAGTACAATAAGTCAACAGACTGCAAAAAGAGAGTTGTTGCAAAGACAATTTCAATTATAATCAAATTTATATATCGTGCGAGTTTTAACAAAATAGACTCGAAATTTGACAAACTTACCGGAAAGTGAAGATTTGCACCTAATAGCACTTCCATTTTTAATATCTTGAATCAAATATCTAAATGATGTTACAGCATCAACGCTCACACATGCGCCTTTGAGAGAGTCCCAAGCGCAATGGGGATCACGTAGCTCCAAACATTCACTGCAAAATAATTCATAAATATAGTAAAAGCATTATTTATAATAGATACGTGCATTAAGAAGCATAAAAACGGGTATGAAAATAGTTAGGATCTATTTCTTATCCCTTATAGTTTATTCTGGAAATAAACCTACTCTGATGATATAATAATAATTGTTATTTCTATTAATTACGGAAGCAGAGAAATGTTGCTCATGGCGCTTGCCAGAACAACGATTGAAAATTGTTGGTAATATACTGAATGAACAATAGGAAAAAGACAATAAGACAAACTACTATTAATATTTCAATTAACAGAACGATAGCTTTTACGTTCTGAGTTTCAATCCTAAGAGCTTTCAGATTAAATTTGGTTTCGAGTAGACATATCATTTGCTTATTCTTCTGTATGTGTTAAAGCCCTTTTATATTTATTTACAGAATTTGTTGAGCACGTCTTCCCTCGGCGAAGAGTAGGATAGTATATAAAAGTGAAAAAACACTTTTTATTAGGTAATAATATAATATACTACAAACCTGCAGCGTAAAATGTGTTCACAATGGTTTAGTGTGACTAATTTTACTTCGTTATTGGTAATGACAATAACTTTACCATAGCCTCGAGCAATTTTCAGTTGTTTCACGGGAATTTTCGGAAATACTTCATTTTCTGATATAACAACAGCTTGGGGTCGTGAATTGGACATTGGAATATTCACCACTTTCAACACTTTACCATCATCTGGAAAAAAAATACATTTACATCATAATTTACGAGGTTATTCAATTGGTGAGAAAATACGAATATACTTCATGTCTCGACTTCTAGCGCGGCACTAGAAATTTTCACATGGAGCTGCTCAATTTCAACTATCAACACATACGTAGGGAACAAACTGGGGCATAATCCAGACATATCTAATAACTGTATGTGAGTGCTGTAGTCAGGCCTATGATGACATGACTCTACTATCGGGTGGAGCCGGCACCACTCCACCCTGGAAACCATTCTCAACATAACATCTCTTCATCTCCACCTTGAAAGAGTGGCGAGAATGACCATCTATAGAATAATATACAAATTGGATGGTGGAGACTTGTGATGGGCATAGGGCCAAGCTATGTGAGCTGGACGCCACAGAGCTCTTGGCCATGACCACTAAAAATTCACAGCAACTGCCCTTCAAGTACATTCTTCCAAGTGTGGAATAATGGGAGAGAAACCACTAATCCTTATATGTGTCGGAAACGGGATGGGAACGTGCAAGTTGTATCCGCCGCCTCGTGTTGACCAAAGACTGTACTTGTTGAGAGTCATGCAACAGTCAGCGGAAGTTTTCGCCATTGATCTGTGAGTTGGGTGGATGTTAATATAACGGCACTGTATTCCAGCAGTTTCTGTGAATACAAAATTTTAAACAAAAATGTCAGAAAGTCGATATGAAAAATTGTTTTGAATTAATTTGGAATAGGAAAGAAATAACACGTCACAAAATAATAGCTCTATATGGGTTATCAAGCAACAAAACAAATTATGCCAAGGGTGACATTCTGATAAACAATCATATAAGTTATTCCCGATTTATTCTGGGAAATAAAACTAAAATTTCCGGATTATAATCATGTAGTTAAGAGTCGAGTGAAACTGGAAATTTCACCTACAAATATAGGGAGTTACTATAGATTGTAAGTTATCCTTCTGACGTCTAATCTCATAGATCTGTGTTAGTGATGAATTATTCTGGTAGAGTTGAAATAATACCCTTCTTGGTGTGCGTCATCGATTGTTAATGTCTTTCTAACACATTACGTAGGAAGAAATGGAAAAAAGGCAGGTCTGTGATTAATCCTAATCAAAATATCACAATAATGAACCGTTTAAATGTATTACAAACCTTAACCCTAATCTTTGACTTACAAAAATTTGATTGGTTGATGTTTAGATTACGCTCAAGCTCAACCTATCAATGGAGAGTTTAAAATACTATGAAGGCGTTACTCTCGTAGCGGCAATAAATCTTACGTCTTTTTCTACTGTCACACTGACAGTTCTTGACAGGTCTGTACTTTGTTGTTTACGGTCAATTATTATTTATGAAAAGTGAATATTAATCTTATTGTGTTATTTATATGAATAATACAAAAATATGCATGAATACACGGAAAACATCAGTATTTTGAAAGTTCTCAAGTATTTTCAGTTAGAAAAAGAAGCTGGTAATTATTAATTGCATAGCCTTTTCGAATTTGGCTAAATACAATCCTGATGATCTTATTTATCAAATTTAAGGTTAGCTATATGTCAAAAGAGCAAATAAAATAAACGACATGCCGAAAACCCGGATATACGTCACAATCGATAACGCACACCAAGAAGGGTATTATTTTAAATATATCATTACTTCTTTACTTTACTTAATCGTAAGTAAAGCACTGATATTTTACTCACATTGACAAATTATAAAATATATTTGGATGTTAAGTAAAAGAAAAGTAGAAGCGAAAACTGTAACTACTTATTTTATGATAGTAAGATAATTGAAGATAGTTTCAATTTATTTCTCTCCTGTTTCATTGCCATTTTATTAGATTTTTTCAGTTCTGAATAATAAATTAGATTTTTGCATAAGGAACCCGTTTCCAAGATTATGTAAGTCTCAACGTGATGTCACGTATAAATTATTTAAATACACAGTACAAACGCTGAAAGGACAAAATTTATAGACTACTAGATGAATTAATAACGCAAAATGTATATTATCTTCACTGTAAAAATATAGCTACTGTAAAAGCAGTAAAACAATAATTAATTAAAGCAGTGACAGTGTGTTCTATCCAGGTGGCTGTGATATCATATAATATACACTGAAATAAAAAATGACACTGTCTGTAGGTAGTATGTTGTATTTATTTATTATTTTGAAACGCGAAAATATATTTGGCTACATTTGAATATATTCACAATAAAAATGGACCATGTGACACAATAGATAACAATATATCTAAGGAGTTAAACTATAAAGCCTTTCTTTCATCCTTAACTTAAAAAGTAAGATGGTACAAGGGACATTGAAATTATTATACATTAAAAGCATTTTAATTAGTATTTCAATTTTCATTAAATGACACTCGACAATGAAATGAGTTAATTTGGAATTAAAAATACCGCTTACCTGTTCCAACATAAATAACGTCATAGTTTTCATCATTGACAGTCCTAACTTGGGAATCTACAGTGATAGCTGTAAACCTATAATTTAAGCTGACTCTAATAAGTAAGGGTTGTCCAAAAAGTGGAGGAACGGCTTTTTCCATAAGTGGATGTGTCTTAATAAAAGTAACATATTTATCAGCCAACACTCTACTGTCTTGTACGCATTCTCCGGGCCTTGGAGTTGGAACTTGGGAGTCAGGAAGAGGCAACCAATTTCCATTGAAACCTTGTTGGTGTTTGAATGGACCTTGGAAAACACTTTGAATGTCTTCCATTCCGAAAATGCATATAGCTGAACCACCTATTGCATTATCAGGAGTTGTTAAAGCACTGTAGATTATTTTTTGTTTCAATTCACCACCGTAATTTCCTTCTACAATGTCGCTTGTAGATTCTAAAAAAAATACATGATTGATTTTTACATTGTACCTTGATAATGTTTTATATTTACTTACGTATTTCATCAAAATAAAAGGGATATTCTCCAGGTACAGAACAATTCAGTCTTGCTTTGAGGAAAGTGGTCCAACGTGAGTGGGATCCTCCTTTATCATGTTTACACACTCTTGCTACTCTTGAATATATTGCTTTACCACAATTCATATATTCTACAGCCGTTTCGCGGAAAAAGAAATATATGTAATCCCCATATGTTAAAGAACTAACAAAATTTGGAGCTAAAATAAAAAGGAACAAATTACTTCAAAGAAACAAAAGTGCAGCTTCTAATAACTAAAATAGTATTCACACTTTAATGCATTCATTTACTTAATAACAATTACCATCAATTACTTACCATTCAGTTGCCAGAGATCAGATAGTTCTGTACTAAGAGGTTCTTTGTAAATTATGGGATCTAGTCCTGAAAAGTCTGCTACTGTGGCTGAGAATAACTGACCGTTGCTGTAAATAGACGTGCTGTTATGATCTGGATTATAAGGGCACCAGCCTTGACCATTCATTTCCTTTTCTACAATCATTTGGCCATTCTGGAACAAATTTAAATACACAGTTAGTAAAGTTGTTATTACGGTTACAAAAACTTATGCTTCTAACTTTTTCATTTTTAAGAATATTCTCTAATCTATATAAGAGAAATATCGATGTATAAATGTTTATATTTTCAAGGGTTTTATTAATGAACTTTAAAAATATACAAACTTTATTTGGACGTACATCCGACGAAAACTCATATGCTAATTTCGATTAAATCAATGCATGAATATCGTATATTAGTTTAGTAGCTTTGGTGCTCGCCACTAATTAATAAATATGTCAAAATATTTTTAAGACACATCTGGCATATTACTTTCATTATAAAAGTGTGAAATATTTAGAAATTTTCAGGTAAATGCGAGTAAATTATGATTCACGGATACAGTTAAAAGAAGATTGTAGATTTTGAATGAATATTTTTTAAATACAGTACTCATGAATAAACAGATACAGGGTATTATTTTTAAAGCAAAATTTTCAACGTCCTTTGTAACTAAGTTTTTTTAGGGTTCATCTTCCTAAATCACAATCAAAGATTACGGAATAAAATATAAGATGTTTCACTCTAGGGCGGTGTGATTCAAGTTGCTGTCCCAAACGGACGCCGCTCTCCTAAATTATGTTTACGATTCGCTTTTGTTGTCAATAACGAGACCGGTAGATACCAGAACAGTTTGAAGAGCTTATTTTATTTCAAGCTATACAGGGGTAATTAGAGAAATATATATTTAAATTAATAGGATTCTTTATCACAAAGGTTTATTTTTAAATGTTAATAATTTCGAAAAAATAAACTTGAATTTTTAAAATGAATCAATTTACAGTTTTTATCCAGCATCTTGGTAATTTTGTGATACTTATTGATAATCTATCAGATATTTATCACAAATTAAATTAAATATACTCATTAGCCACCAGAAGAATAGGGCCACTAAATCTTAAATTTTGATCTTTAAATAACGCGTATTTTTTGGATTGACAAGTTTAAAACAGTAAAAAGAGAAGCAGCTGCAGGACTTTTTAAAAAAATTTATAAATGTTGTAAAATACTAAGTTTGGAGTTTGGTTTATGTGTTAAATTTAATCTATTGTCTTTCAAATCTTTCAATATACATTTTAGAGTAAAATATATACGGACTCTGGTGTAGAGACTTGCATAGTATTTGAAAGGAAATTGATTACGTGGATGATGAAAAGAAAATTTAGTAAATTCGTTCAAAAGGAACTGACCAATTCCCCTTTGGTTATAGCTATATAATTGAATTTTTCGATAAATATAGTTTCCATCGCAATAACGTTCTCAACAATGTCCCTTGATGGTACACATAAGCCACTAAATTTATCCTTCTTTGTCGTGTAAGCTTTTAGTTTACAGAAAAAAGTTTCTCTGCTTATTAAATTATCAGCCGAATGGGCAAACTTTAAGCATGTTTCACATGAATGTTGTATTAGACATTTTTTTAACAAATACATACACTAAAGCATTTCCTTCTGGGCTTGATAGATTTTGGTAATCTGTTGTAAACACTTTTAAAGGCACATTTTTAGTTTCTGTAGGAAAAGTGTACTGTTCTAGACATTCTTTTGTTAGTTCAAAACCAACAGTTAAAAGAACTTCGTTTACATCATCCATACAGTTTGTGCCTTCAAAATGATCAAAAATTTTTAGAGAAAATAGCTTTTTATACGCGCTAAAAAATTGTACGGGGGTTGGATTTTTTGGCATTACCACAGCAACTTCGTATTTGGCCAAAAAAGTTTTCGAGGCAATCCTGATTGAGGTTTCGTGTAAGTAAAAATTTATATCCTCGCCATTTTAGAGTTTCCCATAATGACAAAATTGTTTGAATGGTTATTTTCCATCCAGATATAAATTTCAATTGATCAGTAACTCTTTTATTTAGATAATTAAAAACCTCAAGTTTATTGAGTAATTAAGTAATTAAAATATTTAGTGTTTAAGCTTCGCTATTAAAGAGAAAAATATTAATATGACTTTTTGCTCATTTCAACAATTAATTAATAAATTTAATAAATCTATACAACATAAATATAAAACAGGAGCAACCAATTATAAACATCGTTCTAAAATAACAGCGCTCGACGGGCGACGTCCCGTATAATATGCCAAATTAAATGCAAGTAAGGACGTAGCGACGTACTGTACCGTCCAAGTCACCAGACAGTCACCAGCGGCATCGATGCTTTACGCGATAAATTGGAACGAGTGAAACATCTTATATTTTATTCTGTAATCTTTGGCAGCACTCTCTATAACCAATTTGACTACATCGTGGGACACAATTGGACATCCAAGGCAAAGAATCAAATCTGGGTTGATTAAATAATATAAAAGTGGATGAAATTTGAATCAACTCAGCTGACATCATCACTTAAAGTATTGATTATTATTTAAAAAAATAGTGTATACTATGTTGACGCACTGTACCCATATATAAATATAGTTCCCAAGCTTCGTTATTTAGATTTCAGTTATAGTAGTGATAATTTACATTCAAGAAGATATTCATCTTTTATCAAAGGTGCATTGAAGAAAAAGAGCACTGATATGTTATAAATATTTAAAATATACAGCAAAAAAACTCAAAATTTTGAAAGAGTACATGAAGTGTACTCTTCCAAAGTTGAACAGTTAATATTTCGAGAACTAAAATTGTGCAATTTTCTAGGGGATGATTTCGTCAGGCAAATTATTCTTTTTATCATGACAAACAACAATGACAAACGAATATGTTTATTTGGGTATTACCCTGTCTTCTTCTTGTGTTTTAAACGGATATTGGATATAGTGAGACTCGAAACAGGTAGGATCAAAGTCACCCATAATATATTATTCAAGTTAGCAATCAATTGGTTGGAAAAAATTCTGCTAATGTAAAGTACTCGACTTCCCAAGATATGTTTTTCTCGTTTGCGACAACTTTTATTTCATCTTAGGCACGTTTTAATTGGCCTACTCAAATACGTACTTTCTTTGAACTTGCGGGAGATTTGAATATTTGGAGAGCACTAAGAAATAATAAAAATAATCTTATTGAAAACTTTATACGATGAATTAAAATGTATGGATTTGAGTTTGGCACAACGGTGCTTTTTCAACTTATATACAAGCTTGAATATTACTTGTTACTTAGACTACTCATTAAAATCACTCTTGCACAATTACGGTTGTCCAATAGTCATAAAAATTTTTTCTCCTTCAACAGTAATAAGATATAACATTAACCCGGACCATTTAGGAGGAAAAAGAAAAAAAGTTTAGAGAAATGGTCTTCACATATTAATTAAAAAACAAAGGATGTATGATAAAAATACAAAAAAGATAGATATTTGTGAATTTGATCATTTTTAAAATAATTTTATATAGTCTGCCATTGGCGATCTCTTCTACAGCAGCTATTGGCCATATGATTTATTGCAATAGGCCCATTAATTCTATGATTGTCGGCAAAAGCGAAGACGATATACTTTGAGACTAACTATACATGCTTTCATTTTGAATGAATAATAAATTTTTGTTTTTTTGTTTTATTTTTATTATACTGATATTTTGTTAATCCCAGAGAAGCAATAAATGTATTATTATTATTACAAGTGATTAAATAAAAATCTAAATAATTATCAAATAAGATTTGGACATAGATGTGGGTATGGAGGTTTAAAATACAAATGATGCGATAACATTTGTATAATAATCAAATCTCTTATTATGTAATTCTCATCTTCCGGCAAGAATAATCAAAATACTCGTCTGTTTGTGTTTATGTTATCAGATTTAAAAACTTTTATTGCATTAAAAGTAAATGTTTTACAATCCGTATAATAATTGATGCATAAAAACGTTGGAAAATGTCAGGTGTTACGAGTAAAATTAGCAATTAATATGGGTATCTTGAAGGGAGATTACACAATTATGCTGTACCACCAAGCATTGATTTATTTCTTGTAGTCAAGTATCTAATACATAAATTATGAAAAAAAATAATTAGCCAGCCAGGCAAAGTGGGAGTAGCTTTGAGACTGTTGAACATTTGTCAAAAAAAAAAGGCCAAGCATACACGATTACTTTTTGCTTAATTAATTTTAATTCGTATACAAGGTAAATTACACCAAAACAATAACAACACTTTGAAGTGTGAGCTTAACGAAAATTGTAAGAACACAAACACCACTAGTATATTTATTTACATGTCACTTTTTTGGAAATTTCAATTGCAAGACGTTACTAGAGGGGGCTACATAAATCAACCTGGCTGCTATATAAATATAGCGGTGAACAATAACGTGTGGGTTAACTGAATCGCTGTGCATTTTTCTTAATAGAGCGGTAATTCGTTAAAAAGAACTTTTTAATTACAATTCAATGTACAGCATTTAATACAATGGCAAAAGTCTTCAATATATTGGCGAAATAAGGTGTAGCAGTTTTCAAAACTAGTCAATTCCACTACAGCATTTTTTTCAATCCGTTATGTCTCTAGAGCAATGAAAAATAAATCTAAAATTGCTTACAGAGTGTAAATTTTATTAAACGGTTTGAAATCGCTACTAGAAATCCTTTCTAATTTCTAATTTTCAATGTGTATAATGCATTGAAAAAATTATCTAGGCATTTGAAAACTATTTAATTAACGAAATTATACGTTCCATTTATGGTAACATTAATTAAGACTAACTGCTAACAGTAAAAACTGACAAATCATAAAACTAAAATATACAACTGCTGTTAGCCTAGACATTCTGTCTGCAACAGTCTAGTCTAAAAATAATATTATAAAATAAAATGGATAATTAATGTTGGTTTTGTAAATTTAATTAAGAAATGCTTTGAAAAAAAAATAATTCACTTATGAGTGATTAGTTTTATTATGAATGTAATGACAACGAAAAGTAAATTATTGCCAATCAACGATTTCCAATATTTACACAAGCTTCAACTTTTCGGTTACTTATAAATGCCAGTCGTGATTGTTGAATCGAAAAATAGATTATCTTAAATAAGAGCTTCAAGAAAGTTTGACTTATAGTATTTCCTGAAACTATTTTTTAACAAATGGATAGAGGTGAATCATGGAAGGTTTGCTAACGAAGACCACCAAGAGATGAAATTCTTTCAAATATGTTTCAATCAATGAATAATGATGTTGGCTCAGTGTGCAGACAATATCATGTGTAAAAATCGTATTTAATAGATTTCCTGGCGTTTTGAAATCAAGATAGGTTCAATAATTTTTGCGGTTCGATAAGAAAAGCCCAATTTTATGGTTTGAAACATAGTTTATTGTTCAGTATAATCATCCCTGAACATCAATACACTTGTTCCAACGGGATTTCAATTTATGAATTCTATCCCTGAAGTGAGAATCTGGAAGGGTTGCAAAATACGCTTCTACATCTGTTATGACCTCATAATTTGATGAAAAACGCTTTCCACGCTTGAATTTATTTAGGTTAGGAAGGAACGCCCTCTCTTATCGAACCGCAAAATTGAAAAATGTCCGAAACAAAATGGGCGATACTATGACGTACTAAACCCTAACATTATATGTGTCATACAGGACCACAGGTATTCGGATTTACTATGATAGAACTTATATGACTGGCTGCTTGAGGTCGATAGGCGTGTAGGGGCTAGTACGTCATACTGCATTACACCAATGAGAGCAGCCTTTATAAATGGCGCGTAAAGTTGTATGTTTGAAATGGAAAGTATGTAAATTATTCTATTATTGATATTATAAAACAAATAAAAATATATAATCACTTCATTATAGTAGTTTTAAGGCATAGAGATCACGATTATACAGTTTTTGAAAATTAGTGATCTTTCCAATTGCAATGGCTAAAGCACCAGTTTGTATACATAATATGGATGGATGGAAAAAGACGGTAATGGAGGCGACCCCATACTTTAACTTCTGCTTCTGATTTTGAAGAAAGAGTGAACAATGAAATGGTATGTGAGATATTTATCGGTCTATTTTCAGAAATTTGGGTTTGAAGATGTGATCTTATTCGCCAAAAGTGTTGATATATTTGCAGTTATAATTATCATAAGTTGGGTAGAAAAAAAAACGTTTTTCTGATCGATATTTACGTTGTTCCGCGTACGATTCAATCAAGAAAGTAATTTTTTGATATCGAAATATATTTTTAGAAAACTTCTGTTCATATCCAATTTTAGTGAATATTTTGAAATTTGACTGAACTATTACAAAGAAACTGTATCGGTTGTGTCTTGTATTTTGTAACGTGTTTTACTATATAAGGAATTTTCTAATATGACTCGATACATAATATATACATACAATGGAAATAAATATTTTTATGTACGTGTAATCAAGATTTTAATCTGGTAAGACACTAGCAGTAGAAATACATTCAAGTGGTTCGACATTAGCTTAAAGGTGAATTTGGTAATACGTTTTAAATATATCGATTATACTTTTCATACACGACAATAATATCTACATCTTTATATTTTTTTATTACTTTTGCTGATTATATGTTTTTATATTGAGAATATTTAAATTTCAGTCAATGTAATTTTAAACGAATTTCACTTTCGTTTTGATGTCCTTTACCACGAATGGTTTTATTTCTAATAGAAGTTTGAAATACTTTTGTGTCTCTGCTGCTTTTATAACCTCACATTAGACTATGTGGCATGGGTATTATTTGAATGACATTTTTTTGTGAAAAAATAAATCATATACATATTTTTATTACATCAATACAACTTATTTGCATGTTGAAATAGGCTAAATCGCATACTTTTAATTCATTCTATACCACGACTCATGGCAAGGGCAATTGATGATTTTGTACATAACTGTATAGTTTAGAAAACTTAAATTAAAGTAGAAAACTAGGTAGATAGCAAATGGTGAAAAAGTATAACTTTTCAAAGAAATTCGTTAAGGAATTAAGCAACAAGAAAGAATGGGATCCAAATACCATCACCAGACTTACTAAAAATGCCCTTCAATGGTGTACAGACGACTCAAAAGCAATAGAAGGAACTGGAATTAGAGTGTACGGGCCAGGAACCAAGCACTCTGAAAGCTTGTATCTTCCAAGCGGAAATTCACGTCATAAGAAAGTGTACTCAGTTCAATATTGACAAAGGATATACAAGGCAAATGATTATCATAATGTCAGTTATTACAATTAATGATTGGAATTAAAAACTCACTTTGAGGTATAATAGGTATATTATTTTAGTTATCATAATGAATTCATCGCATTAACTTCAAAATATTTTAAAGATGAATTGTTTTCCTGTATGTTTGTGTTTAAGTTAGAAACAGTCGAGACTTTTTTGTAGTTTTAAGACAGATACTTCGATGTACTAGTTATAACATTGACTGTTTAAGTCAAGACTGCTCAAGATTTTGAACAGTAGGGCCAAACCCATGGGTAAAAAATTTTTGGCGGGCCATTAACGATTTTTTAACTTGAAATATGAAATTAAGTCGTCAATGATCCGCCAAAATTTCATACGTTTAATAAAACTTGTGTAAAAAAACATTAAGTATTACAAAATTTGTTGTTTATTAAAATATAAAACAAAGAGCATCATTTGCAAACTAAATAAAAAATAAAACTTGTATCTTAAATTAATGTGATTTTTGGCAATGTTTCTGTTCTACTAATTTTTTTATATTGGGTTTTAAATTATATGTTGACAATAACACCAGGTCAAAAATATGTTGCTCCGTAAGTGAAGTGCGGTATTTATTTTTAATATAATTAAGATCCGAGAAAACCTTTTCACACATATATTATGTTGATCCGAAACTGGATAGGAACTGCAATGCCAGTTCCGTTATTGCAGGAGTCTTCTTTTGGCACCAATTTCCAGAAATCTGCAAACTCTTCTGATAAATTTTGTGCTTTCGAAGATATTTTTTCAATAAAAAGGTTTTTTAAGGCACAATGATTTTGCAGTTCGGTTAGTTCCAACTGAATATTGCCAGGATAACTAATTATTTCAGTTAAATTAATTATAAAAGGGTTTATAAAAAATTGTAATATTTTTTTTCACTCTCAAAGTCTTGAAATATATTTTCAAATGAATTTAACCCGGCATTAGTCGCTATGCATAAAATCCCATCATTAGTCGCGCGTGAGAGTTTCTCTCATGTACAAAATTTTAGGAAATAAAATGGATTTCTTTTGAAAATTATAAGTTATATTTGTAAATTGCACAGTCAATATTATTATAAGTTACAGAAGAATAATGTTTATAAATCTTCATCAGATTCCATGCCCATAGCACAGGTCCGACATGAAAAAATTGTATGTTCTGGGCAAATCGGTCGCTGGCAAGTTCAGCATACTTTCTTGACTTTTCTGTTCTTTAGACGAGGACAGAAGATACAATAATGTATCCTTATTATTTACGGACTAAATAATTAATTTTTTTATATATACTTCACAAGAAAGAAATTTGTCACTTGAGAAACGGTTTTCGCATATTACTCTAATTAGCTTCAACTTTTGCAACATTACACTTAATGTCGACTTTCCCATGTCAGAAAACTGTTAAATATTGCCGTGTTATGGTTCGCAGTAATTAAACTGAGGTATATACATAGTAAATATTTTTTTCACAGCGTTATTACATAAAAACTGTTTTTTAACTTGCTCTGGAAATATAAATTTTGCTTCATCACAAGTACATGTACAGAAAAATATATGATGTAGTATTGAAGATTATAATGAAACTCTTGAACCGTCATAAGGATTTCAATTATTAAAATTATAACAAACATCATCAATCAAGATGATTTAGTTTTAGAATTCATCTTCATTTTTATGACTTTGTTTTAGAATAGACGTTAAACCAAAAATCATTATTATATTTTCACGAAATATCAATGATTATGTTTGAAACCATTGTGTCTAAAAAATACGCATAACCTTTAAATATTTACAACACCTTTCGTAACACTTAATAACCATAAAAACAACCTTGTTCATGAGAAATTCCATACCAAAATAAGACTAATTCAAAAATTTATGGTTTTCTCGTTATTCACAAAGGTAAACAAACAGCTTAAGAACATCACGAATACAAAAAATAAAAATGACCTCTAAATTGCAGATCTTTTGTTAGGTTGTTTTGTTTCGATCAAACGAGTTCTCGTTATGGTGATTTTAATTTTTTGGGAGAAGAGGTCAATGATTTAAATTGATATTAGAAGCGACATTAAAAATTTTAGTACATAATAATAAAATTTTAAATAGATCTTTACACATAAAAGAAAACAGAGGGTCACGGTACACTAAATATGTGGAAGTACTTAATATTTGACAAGCTACTAATATAACACCCACACAACCACGAATACATGGAATACTAGTTTCGTGGGAACCTAAAAATATGTTGGTGTTGTGACAACTTTTTTGTAAAATTTAAATAATTTATTATAAATGATTTTTTACAAATGTAAATTACAAAATACATTAAAGGATCTGTCGTCATTTTAGTTTGGGTGAATTTAAAATTAAAAGTATTAGAAATATAACATTAATTATTGCTCTTTAACATAATCCAGAACTAATAATCAAAGTGATATTGTATAAAATTAGTACCACGTGTAATTTCGACACAAATTATCCAAATCAAGCTCTTTTCGGTAACACATTTAAAAAAATCGTATATAATTAGTACCACAGCATATTTTTATACAGAATATGCACAGGTTTATACATATAGAAGTTGCTTCAGTTTAGGTGACTATTATAAAATTAGCACCTTTCGGTAACACCTTTAAAAAAATGTTATAAGTAGTACCAAGGCATATTTATATACAGACTATCAAATTCCTTTCAGTACCAAAACAGGTTCATTTATACCAGAAAAATTAACGTGGTTATGTTTCCAAAATGATTGAGGTGTCGAAGAACTGCTGTAGATAAAGTTGGTCCAAAACTAATTTTACTATTGAATGACCACGTAGGTATACTTTGGCAGGTTTATCTGAAGCTGTGAAAGGAATGCAGTCGAAAACATTCGATATTGTTTAACTATGAAAAAGCTAATGTGCTAAGTACCTATGTAGTGATAATAATTAGAAAAGGGATTTTTTATTATTAACAATACTAACAATATGATTAAACGTTACTTCTTCAATGTGCTTGTTTCCTTGGATTTTTTCTATCAACATAATTATTTCAAATTATGAATATTAAAAGATGAGCACTTTTCTCCAAATTTGTTATGGGCTTCTTCAAGCTCTGGCAGAGTTGTACGGAAACCATAATTACCACACCCTCCGAATTACATAATTGGTGATTTTTATCGAAAGCTGACTTCTTATTGGCAAGCGCGTGCGTGTGTTCTTCCCTCTCTCTTCGTCAATTGACTGATATTGATTTATCCAGTGGCGTTGGTATTGTCAGTGACCTTTGTATTTTCAAGGTTACTTGGTGAAATAGGTACCTTACGCCATTTGTACGTTTCTGACAGATATGCGTAATGTTTCCTCGCCTCTTACCGATGCCCGTAGTTTCATACAAATTTGTCAAACTATAATTTCTTTTTAAATACCTTTTCCTGGTTTAAATCGGTACATACATTGTAGATCATCAATCCGATGATTTGTTCTCCGTGTTTTCGAAATACAGTGAAACATTTTTTATTGCGGCAAATAGGTAGTGACTACATTTATCAAAAATTGTAGTGACAGAAGTGTATGAGTCATTTCAGGAATCAAACTGGAGCAGATTAAAAATTTCGTGATTAATAAACAATAAACAAACAAGCTGTGGGCGTTGAATGTTGAATCGAACTCGGACTTTACCTCCTACCTACCTTTTTAGCAAAATAAATGTAGGTTGATAAACGAATAATCAGCTCAATTGTAATAGGTCAGTCATTGTGATTGGTATTGAAAAAAATTCGACAATTATATAGTTCATTCTACAAATCACTTTCTCTTATTGCACCTTTGAACGTTATCAGTCCTAAGGTCATACCGTTTTCAAATCAATAGGAAGTCGCGCTAAGTGTATTTATTTTAATGGTAAACCATGCATAACTGATAATCGGACATTTAACTCGAGGCGGTTCTTTTTAATATCATTAAATTTTAAATAGGTTAGGTCTTACTTAATTATGTTGTAATTGCATTGTAAGCTACTGCTACCGATAAAAATATGAGCTGTAATAATTAAAAAATTATATTAATAAATTATACACATTTACAGGTAGGTATACAATAAGTTTCCTTCTTCAATATTTTTGAATATTTTCAATTATTCTTCAGTTTCTTTAGTTTGCAACTGTTTTACCCATATCGTGTATTCACTTTTTGTGGGTTTCCACTTCCCATAATTTTTATCGGTAATTCTTATATTATTTTTCATGCCATATCAAATAACATGCTATATATTGTTGACTTGTTTTGTTTATTATTTCTATATCTGTACATATAATCTTTAATTAAGTAGGTATTCGTATGTTAACCTTTCCAATCGTATAGATAGACTAGAGGACTCCACTCAATTTGTACTGTAACTTCTTCATTTTATACAAATTTTGGCCATCTTTTATTTTGATTAATGACCTTACCAAACACTGTAGCATGGAATTGTTCTGTACCAATTGCGTGGTGCCAAACGACGTCATTTGAAAGAATTTGTCATATTTTTGGATGTCCAAAAAGTGTTTAGTGTCATTTTCCACCCCAGAAACTAATGAGCTTAATGGATATGATGGTGGGAACATTTGTGGCTATTTTACTTTACCACCAGCGCAACATAATCCGTCGTATTTTAACGCTTTACAATATTGACAAATAATTGTCATTTCCCCAATTGTCAAGGATTTGCAGAAATTGATTTTTATATATGTATATAGATTTTGGTTTCTCTAAGTTTTAAACTCAAAAAGTTTTTTGTATTTTAAATTTATTTATAGGTATGTACTTACATTTCTGGATAATACGATTAATAATGTCATTATGCGAATATAGATCACATATATATATTTTTAGAAAGTTGTTTTACTATTTTAATAAAAAGTTTAATTGTTTTTTTATGAGGAATTATTTCACAAGCGCAAAATAATTAAAAGTAGTGTTATGTTCTTTTATTGTTATTAAAATTAATGGTAATTGGTAATAAAACTCATTTTTACTGTTTCTTTAAATCATATAATTTCCAATCATTAATACATATATAGGAACCTCTAATACTCCCACAGAAGAAATAAAACGGGCCTGGTTGCGATTCGAATGGGATTGCGTCTACTGGTTGCGGAGTTACTCATAATATATCGCAAGAAGTGATCGTTTTTTTTCCTGGATTCTCAGTTCTTCTCCTTGCAATTTTTGCAATGGAAAAAGTTTTTAGTCAGAAAACACAAATTCGAGAGACGACAAATCCGCTCGAATCTGTAGCTCTAAATCCGTACTTAAGAAAGACAATTGTCCGATCCTCAAGAATACGCTAAGTTAAAGTCCCATAATTTTAAATTGGTAATTTCTGAACGACAACACCCTAAATTTTTCCCAACTCAACATAATCGTAATCCATTTCCAAACTTCACAGTTCCAATCTATACCTTTGTTTGAATTTTTATTTTACGTAGGGTTATAAACATGTCAGTCCCCTATTATCAGAAATTTTCATGGATAATATAGAAAAGATAATTCATAAACACCCCCTTAGTAAAAAATTTGTTTACTGGCACCGATATGTAGATGACATTTTAGCTTGCTTCCCTGGTACTACGAGGCAATTAGATAACTTCATTACTCACATTAACTCAATACATAAAAATATCAAATTTACAGTAGAAATTGAACAAAATAAGTCCATAAACTTTCTAGACAATTTCAAATATAAATAATAGACATGACTTTTCTATATTTCACAAACCATCACATACAGACATTACAATTCATAATAGTTCAGTCCACCCAATCAGTCATAAATTAGTAGCTTTCAATAGTATGATACATAGACTTTTAACAGTTCCATTGAATATTGACAATTACAATAAAGAACTAAATAAAACAAATAGCGGTTATCTAATAATAATTACGATCCAAATTTAATTGACATCATATATAAAAAGATACGAAAACATATTCTAGAACAAGTATTTCCTTTTGATAAAAACAAAAATAACCAATTTAAAAGCTTAACTTACTTTGGAATACCATCCTTAAAAATAAAATCATATTTAGAAACTTTAGACTTGAATATTTGCTTCAAAACCGACAACAATTTATCCAAATTCATTAAAAACAACAAATCCAAATCTTCAAAACTAAATAAATCAGGAGTTTATAAATTAAAATGTGGTAACGAGACTGAGATAAAATTTATATAGGTAGAACTTTTAGGAATTTTAAAACTAGAATTTCAGAACACAAACGTAGTTATGGCAACAAAAAATCAGATTCCAACTATTCAAATTATTTATTAGCAAACTAACACTCTTTCGATTCAAATTTTGAAATTTTGCATATAGAACCTAAATCCTTCAAATTAAATCTTTTAGAAGCCCAGAGATAAATAAAAACAAATATTCAGATAATCTTCTTAACGACCAACTTGATATTAACAATTCTCCCTGATTAAACCTTTTTACCTAGAAATGTTCATGTAGGATTGTTGTGAATGAGTTTCCAGGTAAACTGGTTAAAAGTTAATCCCATATTTAGACAAATTCATTTCATTTCCTTGTAAATAGATTATAATTTTATTGTTAAATATCCGTATAATTTAGTATTAAGGCACTGTATAAATTGAAAATTTCTCATTATACCTCCATTCGTTTGAAAAAGCTACTGTGTTAGCGAAACGCGTCACAACTTTAAGGTTAAATACAATGTAGATTTAACAAAATAAAATTGTTTGATTTCATAATTTATAAACATGTCTATTGTTACCAACTTTTTACTGCTTCAGAAATTGGTCTAACTTCATTCATTTGCCAATTAAATTTATATATGGACTTAAACACTCTTTTTAAATCACAGAAAGATACAATTGCAGACCACTAACGTTAATAGACAAACATTTGCTATTTGCTTCGTTGGAGTTTAGAAAATAGATAAATTTTATAGTCTACTAATGTACGATCATAAAAAGTAGCGTGACGTGTAAACAACGTAAAAACGGCCCAATTAACAACTAATTGTCCGTTAAACAGAAAAACTAGTGACTATAATGAAGTAACTCGCAATTAAACTAAAAACTGCACCAGATGTAATTCTTGCAGAAGTTAACACAAATATTAATCGTGTATCAAGATACAAGGAGATCAAAAAAGTTTCGACAGTGCACAAAAAAATTCAATAATTTATAGTAAAAATATAAAAAAATTGTTTTATATAATAAAAACAAATAGAGATTTCATAATCAAATTTGAGAGGTCTATAATAACTAGCAAAGAATTTATTTTCCCATAACTTTATGGACACCTGTTGTTATACAATCCACAAAAAATACTCTACAAATGTTTGAAGGATTAAAATGTCTATGAGAGATTTTCTTTTTTTTTCTACAAATATCCGTGACAAATCCAACTGATGAAAACAGTCCATGAACTACATGCAGACAATGAACCCACCACAGATATATACATAATCTAAGTGATGGTATAGGATGGTTACAATAATTATCCTTTCATTATTGCGAAATTATAATAAGCAAGCAAAGAAGCTCGAGCCAATGTTCGCTAAACGTTTTTATACATTCGTTGGCAATGAGGAAAATAAAGGGACTACTCAGTCATGATCTTTCAATATTTAATGCCATTTAAAATGAAGAAGAGTAAACAAAGTGCTAATATTGCTTTTAATGTCATCGGTGACTGTAAGCTGTAACTTTTTTCATTATTCATCACGAAAAGACTATTTTGTTTAGTCAACAGGTAAGGTTCTTGACGTCTTTGATTTTTTCATGTTTATTTTGTAACATTTATTCGCTATAGGTGGTAGGTACACCTCCAGCACGTGATCAAGAAAGCAGAGGTGGCCTTCATGGTTGCCAGACGCACTTACGGCACTAAATGGGGACTTAGACCCAGCATGGTACACTGGCTGTACAAAATGGTTGTCATTCCCAGGATCACATATGCATCTCTGGTATGGTGGCCAAATATCAGACAATCCTCTGCTATGCTAAAACTAAGCAAGGTCCAAAGACTTGCATGCATTGGCATTACAGGGGCAATGAGGACTACTTCTTCAGCGGCGCTGGAGACAATGCTAGACCTTCCTCCGCTACATTGTGTCATAATGTGCGAAGCAAGGGCAGCACTGACCCGACTGGAAAAAGCATCAGACCATGACGTGGCACATGGGAGAGGACACACAAAGATAAGGCATGTGGATGATGACATTTTCAAAATGCCAACAGACCACATGACCACCAAATATATCTTTCGCAAGAACCTCGAGATTGTCATCAAAGATCGAAAGGAGCTTGAGGAAGAGAACGCACCACCACTTAGTAGAGCGAATGAACTGATCTGGTATACAGACGGATCAAAAAATGAACTCGGCACCGGAGCGGGCATATACAGCAAGACGAGCAAATATGAAGGGATCGTCTCGCTTGGCAAATACGCTTCTGTATTTCAAGCAGAGGTCTATGCAATACTTGCATGTGCAAGGGCTAATAATATGAGAGCCTACAACAACAGGCAGATCAGGATCTACAGTGACAGTCAAGCCGCCCTTAAAGCACTTCAGAGCTATAGGGTGACATCTCGGCTAGTATGGGAATGCGGGGAAGAACTTAGAAGACTGGCGACTCGGAACAGTGTAACACTGGAGTGGGTCTCAGGTCAAAAGGAATCGCAGGCAATGAAAAAGCTGAAGACCTCGCAAGAGTAGGATCGTCAACTCTGATGAACGGACCCGAACCTGCTGTGGGCATCCCCAGATGCTTAACGAGGTCATGGTTAAAAGGGTGGTTGAAAGAACAACACAATAAACACTGGAAGAATACGACCAGGCAAATACATGGGAAAAATTCATAAAAGAACCATCAGAAAAAGTGGCGAAAGAACTGCTCTCAATGAGCAGGAACAAACTACGCACCATAACAGGGCTACTTACGGGACATTTTCCCACAAAGGAGCACCTAAACAAAATAGGGCTGTACAACGGAGACCTTACATGCAGAAGATGCAAAAAGGATACCGGAACAGCTCTGCATATACTATGCAACTGTGAGTCGCTGGACCACAGAAGGCAGAAACTGTATGGTAGACCCCAAAATGACTCCAGAAGACTTCTACAACCAACCAGTAAAGAACCTGTATGAGCTAATACAGGGAACGGAATGGCTGAATAGGTTGTAGTCAGAACACTAGGAGTATCCACAATAAGCCGAGGAGGCTGAGGTGGTACCAGCGAAGGGACGGCTCCTTAGAAAAAAAACACCAATGCGTGTTAGCGCGATTAAAAAATAAATGAGCTGGTGTATACCTTGGTTAATTTATTCTTACCAACAAAACATATCAACCTGTAACTTTATAATGATAAAAAAAGTTGCTAATGAACATATTTTGGATTCTATTGCGGCCAACATCTATTCAAACAAACTCAACTTCTTAACAAAGCTTTAGTTTATTTGGTGAATGATATTGTAATGCATATTCTCAGCTGTTTCATTATTTTACAGGTACAGACGACACGTCGGATCTAGAGACAGTCCAAGTCTTACCATACGGAATTGAGCAACAAAAAGGAATGGGATCCAAATACCATTACCAGACTTGGAACGAATGACATTCAATGGTACACAGACGGCTCAAAAGCAATAGAAGGAACAGGGATAGGAGTGTTAGGGCAAGGAACCAAACACTGTGAGAGCTTGAAAAAGAACCCAGGTATCTTTCGAGCCGGAATTCACGCCATAATAAAGTGTGCCCAGTTCAATATTGATAAAGGATATGGAAGGCAAATAATAATTATAATTTCGGATAGTCAAGCAGCCATTAACACACTCGCTCTTATGTAATCAGTTCCAAAATGGTGTGGGAACGCCTAGGCAAACTCAATGATCTGAGAACAATACACTCAGCTTACTGTGGATTCCAGGACACACTGGAATAGAAGGAAATGAAATATAAGATGAACTAGCAAAGAGGGGGACTCCAACACCCTTTTGAGGGGCCGGAACTCTTTTGCGGTATAGGTAAGAAATAGGTAAATCTGAAAAAAGGGAAGATATGATCATTGGAAAGATCTAGCAGTGCTTAGACAATCGAATATTCTTAGTTAAAGTAAAACCGCTCTAAGAGTTTTAGCAGGGAACCTAACGGGACATTGGACATGCCAGTTGCCAGAATGAGCACTGAAGACACTCAAAATAGTGGAGGAAGAAGATTATGTGGCATAGAAGAAGAAACCTTCATCCGCATACTTGCAAATTGCACAGCAATTCAGAATTTTAGGGCACAACACCTAGCATTCCTAGGGATTTAGTGTTTGTTTCGCAATACTTATGAGCAGTTCCTTGTTCGATAAAACCACCTTCCCTTGCAAAGAGCTCAGCGTACCAGAATAACCAGGGATCCACACCAGATATACTTTATTTTCCTATTGAGGAGAGTCTTTTTGGTAGTTGTATACCAACTTCGTTGTGCTTTTAAAGTTTCAAAGATAGTTTAAAGTTGGATGCCAGTCAAATTTAGTAATTGTTCAATCTGTGCGGTTGGTTTTCACCATAGTTGCATTGGACCCTAGAGGTAGGTTGATTGTTTATCTGCGATCATAGGAGATGTCATTAGATTCGCTTTAATGGGCTCGTTTACGAAAATTTTTAAATCATTTTTAGCTATCGTAAAACAAAGTACGAACGATAAAAATATGATTCTGAAAATTTCGTGTCGATAGAATATGTCGTTCTCCTACTACAACCAATTAAACAAGCATACCGTAGCGTGGGGAAGACTATGACCGAGACTATGACTGTGTCATCACCGCATATGAAAGTTAGTAATTACGCTTCTGACTGTAACGTGCCTCGCGTAGAATTTATTTATTTTGAATTACTTACAAAATTTTTGTGTTAATTAAATAAAATGTGTGGACCTAATTAAAAAAAAAGAGACTCATTAAATCTTCCAGAAGTGGACTTGCTAATAATTATGAAGTTTTTTAATAAAAAACACGTTTATTAAATTATAATTTTATACTATGTGACTCATCGTTTTTGGCTGTTTTCCGGCCAGAATGATTAAAAATGTCAATATTTCCATAAATATATGCTCTCTCAAATGATATACAGGGTGATTCCAGATGTTTTATTTTATTCCTGTTCTGGTGGACAAAGTTACAGAGATAACGCTACAGGTTACTCAGTAAAAAATTGCTATTTTTTTAGCTGCAAGCTGCCCAATTGAAGGAGCTTCTCCAAATGCTATTTATGATGAATGTGTAGTGGAAATTAAATCACCAAAGTTGAAAAGAACAAGAAAAACTTATTTTGATGAAACAGGTAATATTGGTTCCAAATGTTTACATCAGATTCAAATGCACATGCACCTCACTGGTAGAAAAAGCGATATTTGTTAGAGCTGATCCGGACTTTGAATCAAATAAAATAATTACTTTTAAAACATATCATAGGTATACGCCAGTTTTGTTGATGATCTACTGAAAAAGATTAGCTGTTTTTTGGAAAAAAGCAGTATTTAATAAAATTTAATTTGTGAAGAACTGACCCATTATTTTATTAAATAATTTTGAACATTAATAACACCACAAGCTATAAGAACAATATAATCTACTTTTTTTTATAAATTTAGATTAATACAAGCGTGGCGTGTGGTTTTCAATAACCCTCTCAATATGGATTCACAACGTATTTTATAAGGTAATTTATAACGATTCTGATTGAAGAAAAATAAAATCCTAAAAATACATAAAGTATGTTGACTTATCAGTGACTTTGAGTATTTTTATGCTTCTCTGCCATTCCATTTTTTTGGCATCCTTATTAATTGAAATAAATGTTTTGTTAGATTTTTTAATCGTAGTACTTTTACTTTTTTTATTCTGGGTCTGGTCCATTGTGTCGAATAGTTTAAATTATTTCTAAACGTTCTTATTTCACAAACATAACACTGTTTAGAGTTTGCTAAAACGTATAATAAAAAATAATGAGCATATAAGCATGCAAAGTACTGTTACTAGCTAAGTAGTCATCTAACCGAAAACCGATCGGCGCGGTATCCGCTCTCTGAACGAGCAAGAGATTTCATATGCGATGACGTCACGCCTGAAATTCGGAGAGGAGCACTGTTTAATGTTTATAATTTTTTTTAGGCGACTTAGGAGTCTCACTGACGCCTAATTTTTTGCACAGAGCCTCAAAATGATGTGCTCTTCCTAATGGTAAAATGAAAAAAAATTTGTAAATGAGCCCATTGTGGGAGTGATGGCTAGATCTCACCATCTCAGGAAGTGATAAGAAAAAGCCTTGAGATAGCTGATTGAGCAGCAATTGGACCTAATAAAAGATATAGGGTATAAAATTTCATTTGGTTACAGCCTTAATTTTTCCAGCTAGGGTCCGTTCACTATCTACGGACAGATCTAGATACTTGACGTCTTGTCTCCATCTAACTGAATTACTAGCAATTAAAAATATAATAGAAATGCCCAATATCAGCAGACACCATAAATATTTTTTTCAGTATCCAGTGATTTCCAATAAATCCGGAATTCCCCGAAATTCCTGATAAAATTTTGAAAATGTTCGTCATTATCATTTATTATTCGAATAACTATTTTAAATAATACAAAATCACAAAGTAAACACAAAACGAATGAAATAAAATTAAAACTCGTTCATGCATAACATTAAAATCAATTATTTGTTGAAATACAAAAACTGGTGAAGTCGTGCGAATGTTGTACAACCTACAAAAATTTCAAATAGTAAGTCAAGCTAATGGCATTGCTGTTGTTAACTTGTTTTATTAAGGATATTGATTTCCAATTCTAATTCTTAAATAACCGACATTTTTTTTACCAGCCATGATTTCGTCTCATAATACTATATTTATTTACACTTATAATTTAACACAAATCACACTGATTTAATTAACGTTGCGTTATTTGTAGCATTATTCTTTTAGAGTACAATATTAAATTGTTATCAGCATCAAATATAGGTTAAATGTCTCCACCTCTTGAGCAGCCAAATCTGATATTTTGAGTTACTACAAGCTCCTCTGTCTGCAATAGAAATATGCATTGGCCCAAAACAGCGGCAGAGGCGGCTTAAGGAAATGTCAGTAGGGCGAAAATCAGTGGCTTACAGACATAGTTGGGGACTGGGGCGGCTTATATTTCATTATTTAACAGTACACACTTTATATTAAGCATTCGTTGCACTTCGTTGGAACAAAACTTGTGATTAAAAAATAATATATAAAATATCCATTATATAAAAAATACAGACTAATTTAATAAAAACACGTTTAAATTTTGTTTATTTTCCAAACCAATAGGAAAATTGTATGTGACAACTAAACTGTTAATAAATTTGTGTTGGTAAGGCTTAAAGGTGATATTTAATTGTCCGCTTATTAATTGATTGATGTCATTATCTATATAAGATATACAAGCAAGAAGCGACACATTCACTTAGCTTTAATTGGCCTACTGCTTTTGAAAAAAATGTATTCGTCTTTTAATTAGTAAGCTAGACTAAAATCATAGTGTTTTGTTATTCCAGATAGTAGCCACCCTGAATTCTACTTTAAATAAAATAAGATACTTCTGCTTATACAATCTGCCATCATTAAAGAAATGTTCATTCATTTAATATAAATTAGTCTACTCACGTCGTTGCATCGGCACTGTCTGAAGATATTTTTTTCTTTAACCTGTTTTATTCAAGCTTTAATCGTAATTCTACGGAATTCATTAACAAACTGAACTCAAGATAATAATTAAGGCTTTAAGACTTTTCTCTTCTCTCAACTTTGCGTTGAACTTGTTATTCAACGAATTTGTAACTTCATTTACTTCCTTTACAATAAAATTAGTTACGGACGCCCTAACTTAGGCCATATGAATTCAAATGTGTTGTAACCATTTTCCCCATTATTAGGAGTAAAAAACTTGATGGTTTTTTATTTTCAATTTCATATTTCAATTTCATAATCTTTCTTTACAATGGAAACTCCCGAAGAATTCGCTTAAGAACGCCTGAACATACAGAGTGGCCCAAAAGTGTGTAAACGGCCCTTTTTCTCGTAAACTGCTAGTTCTAATTGCACAAAATTTGGGGTACACCTATTTTGGAATACGTAGATTCCAGATTTGATGTTTGCAATATTGCCAAATTTGCTGTTTCTTTTATAGTATTAGTAGCTTTGGTTTTTCAAATTCATCACCCTGTATATTCGGTAATTATTGGAATCTCCTATTCAAGATTTTATTTAGAACAAAATGTCTTAAATACATAAAACAGTGCAAAATATGTAGATTTACCGAAATTTAAATGTAGAATGCTGTGAATTTGTTTATTGGGCCATTCTTTGTCGAAGGAAATTTAACGTCAGATAAGTATGAACTACTACTTCGAAATAAAATTGTACCTACACTGAGAAACTTGCTTAGAGCCAATTTTAAGCAGATATGATTTCAGCAAGCTGGAGCTCCAGCTCATATTGGTGTAAATGTTCGGCGTTATTAAGATGACATATATAAGAATATTTTTATTGGGGATACTTGAAAAATTCAGTTTACAAATAGGCGTTGCCAGACTTATATTTTATGTATTTTAGACCTTCCAGACTACTTAAAATCGTAAGTGTTGGTTGAACTCGTATTAAATAGGAGATTCCAATAATGACTGAAAATACAGGGTGATGAATTTGAAGAACCAAAATTACTAATAATATAAGATAAACTGCAATTCTGGCAACATTGCAAATACCAAATATGGAATCTCCGTATCCTAAAATACGTGTACCCCAAATTTAGTACAATTGGGACTAAAAATTTATCAGATAATTGGCCGTTTCCAGACTTTTGGGCCACTCTGTATAATAGAATTTGAACGCGAGAAAAATTACGCAAGCGACGAAACTTAATAAATTACCTGTCATGGTAGCCACGCGCTCTTTTCGTTGCACTTACAATCGGTTCATCTGCAGCTGCTTATATTTGTGTGCGTTTTAGAATACTGTGTTTATTATTTCATGAGAATGAGCTCTCATTACTTGCCTCTATTAAACTAAAATATAACGTTATGTGTTATAAGACATTTTGTTTTGTTAAAAAATGTAATGCAAGAAAAAAAATTTGGTTCAGAGAATTAACTATTTATTTTTTTTTTCGAAATTCCCTTTTGAATTTTTATTGGAGATACTAAAAGGGAAGTAAAAGACATCGCTTTCAATATTTTTTAGGGAATTGAATTTTTTGAATATATGATATAGGGAAAAATTATGTCAAATTTTAAATGTAGTTTGTTGAAAAATAAAAATAAAATTTCTATGGGAATTAAACGCTGTTTAAAAAAAGAACCGCATAATTTTTTTGCTAAAACATATTCCAAAGTAAATACAATATTTTTTTTAAATTTGTTGCTCTCCTGAGAAATAGTAGGTACTGCACTGTGGTTTTTATCCATACTACATTATCCAAGTACTTTCTATCAGCGGTGAATTGTAGAATTGTGACATTGATAGGTTTTTTTTTATTAAATTACATGCATTATACTAAAAAAAATACAAATGATTGAGTAACAGTTACTAGAATATAATTCATGACTCAGCTGTGTAGAAGACTTTCTACCCAATTTACTGTAATATATCAGAATGACAGCTGACATTTTAATAACTACCCAATTTAAAAAATGAAATGAACTTCTTATTTAACGAAAATTTGGTTAGTACAATAACAAACAATGATGATTATGTACCAGATGAAATTATGTATTGTTAATTATCGAATTGAAGAACAGGATTTGAAGATTTTAATTCAGATCTAGGTAATCAGATCCACGCGACAAAGGAATAAGAACATGATATTTATCTTTTTGTATACATTAATTATGTAATTAGTTATTTCCATTGTAGATTAAACCAATATAATCACATAATAATATTGACATGTTTATACATCTCAAATTATTATTAAGCGTCGTCTGCTGTGAATCTTATACAGGTTTTTTACACAAAAGCTGGTTGCCTTATTTGAAGGTTGTTTTTCATTTAATATTATCAAGATTTGGTACGGGATACCTGGTTCTTTATCCTCACCTTAAAGAAATTTAAACGTATATTAAAAGCATTCTTTTAAATGACTAATAGCGTGCATGGAACCAAAAAGAGGTCATGCAGGTTAGTTACAAATGCTCTTTTTTATTAAATTTTGTCCCTAACTTAGCTATTGAATGTCCAATACCTCCTTCAGCACTGTCAGATACTCAACTTTAAATTTTAAAGGACCCTTGCAGAATAGCATTTCAACTCAAAATTTTAAGAGGCCTGTTAAAAACTTATTTTTAAGATGTCTCTAAATTGTAACGGATTATACTAACAGAATAGACTCCTTAACATTAAAAAAGGGCGTTTAAAGCTGCTGGGAAAAATAACTAATCCAACTGTATATTACTACATGAGAAAATATTGAAGAGAACAAAAGGAGAACTAAAGTGACCCAATTACAGTATTTTGCATTTAACCAACTAGCCCAGTTAGTTTGCCTTTTAAAGTTTTATAAATAAAATTTATTGGTATGGCAAATTGGAAATGAATTTGAAACAACAGTTCAAGAAGTTCTATCGCAGGAATCTAATAATTTAGAAAAAATATATACAAGCCATTCAGCGGCGTCTGCCATCAATGGGATAAAAAATTTCTCATTACATTGACTTGGAGAAAGAGGTTACAGCTTGTCAAACGTATAAAGAGACCTGGATATGACTATGAGACGGCCTGCGTAAAAATAGCCAAATTCATTGAATCTATGGTAGGCGGATATTTGCGAACCGGTCCGATCCGCCTAGTGAACGCATGTCCTAACAAGCTGTTTGTTTTTTTAGAATTGCCTGGTAGAGTAACATGCTTTATGGATGGGTACAAAAATAACTGAGAAACTTGACATTCTCGGTCACGTCAGATTAATAAATATTAAGATTTTCCTCAACATCAAGTCATTCAAGTATATTTGAAGTGTAATATTTCAAAAGTAAACCCTTTTTGAATATTTAGGGGATAAGAAATTTAAATGTATTCCGAACATAGTCGCCTTTGCTTGGTAGGGGATGAAAATATACTCGATTTTACTTAAACAAATATAGCGGCCTGTTGGCTCTGCCAGTGCCAAAAATAAACTTGATTCTTCTGAAAAATTATTTACCAATTGCAATTTATCGACCATGGGAAAGACTACTTCAAAAAAAATAATCTGTCTAAAAAGCTAAATGAACCAAGTAATTAATTTTCAAGTATAATAGAACTAATTTGATGAAATTGTTCTTTTAAAATCAAATAGTTCTTAATAAAGAAGATATTTATTCACTGTTTAAATTGTGAAACCGACATTAATGGTTTCCCAGCATTATTGAAATTTCTGTACACCTAGCAGTAGTTTTTACTGGTCAAATCGTTTTTATATTCAAATGACCGACTTCTAGCTTTATTATAATGGAATAGGCACGTTGAAATTTGTGTTTTATAGTATCTGCTCATACTAGCACACCATGTTCCTGCTTCTAAAAATATTCGTTCAGGTTCGGGCTCGTTTACTAAAATTTTTAAATCATTTTTAACTGTCGTAAAACAAAGTACTAAGGATAAAAATATGATTCTGAAAATTTCATGTCAATAGAATATGTCGTTCTCCTAATACAACCAATTAAACAAGCATACCGTAGCGGGGCGAAGACTATGACTGTGACGTCACCACATATGAAAGTTAATGTGCACAAACATTACGCTTCTGACTGTAACATGCTTCGCGTAGAATTTATTTATTTTGAATTACTTACAAAATTTTGTGTGAATACCTAAAATTAAATGAGTGGACCTAATTTTGAAAAAGCAGACTCATTAAATCTTCCAGAAGTGGACTTGCTAATGATTATGGAGTTTTTTAATCAAAAACACGAGTTTATTAAATTATAATTTTATACTATGTGACACATCGTATTTGGCTGTTTTCCTGCCAGAATGATTAAAAATGTCAATATTTTCATAAATACATGCTCTCTCAAATGATATACAGGGTGATTCCAGATGTTTCATTTTATTCCTGGTCTGGTGTACAAAGTTACGAAGATAACGCTATAGATTAATCAGTAAATCAGCAATTTTTTTAACTGCAGACTGCCCAATTAAAGGAGCCAATGTTGAAAATAACAAGAAAAACTTAATTTGATGGAGCAGGAAATAATAGTTCCAAATGTTTACATCAGATCCAAATGCACATGCACCTCACTGGTAAAAAAAGCGATATTTGTTAGAGTTGATCCGAACTTTGAATCAAATAAAATAATTTCTTTTAAAACATAATATACGCCAGTTTTGTTGATGATCTACTGAAAAAGAATACCTGTTTTTTGGAAAAAAGCAGTACCTATTTAAAAAAATTTAATTTGTGAAAAACTGATCCATTATTTTATTGAATAATTTTGAACATTAATAACACTACAAGCTATAGAAACAATATCATTTACGTATTTAAAAAAAATTAGATTTATACAAGCGTGTGGTTTTCAATAACCCTCTCACTATGGATTCACCATGTATTTTATAATGAAATTTACAACAATTCTTATTGAAGAAAAATGAAATCCTGAAAATACACAAAGTATGTTGACTTATCAGTGAATGCTTTGAGTCTTTTTAGGCTTTTCTGCCAGTGCTTCCGTTTTTTTTGCATCCTTATTAATAGAAATAAATGTTTTGTTAGATGTTTTAATCGTAGTACTTTTACATTCTGGAACCGCACAATATTTATTTTACTCTGGCTTTGGTCCATTGTGTCGAATGGTTTAAATTATTTCTAAACGTTCTTATTTCACAAACATAACACTGTTTAGAGTTTGTATAATAAATAATAAGCATATAAGCTAGCAAAATACCTACTGTTACTAGCGAAGTAGTCATCTCCGAAAACCGATCGGCGCGGTGTCCGCTCTCTCAACGAGAGATTTCATATGCGATGACGTCGCGCCTGAAATTCGGAGAGGAGTGCTGTTTAATGTTTATAATTTTTTTTAGGCGACTTAGGAGTCTCGCTGACGTCTAATTTTTTTCACAGAGCCTCAAAATGATGTACTCTTCCTAATGGTAAAATTAAAAAAAATATGTAAATGAGCCCTTCACAGGACTCCTAAAACAGGGTGGGCAACTCAAAGGTATTGTAAAACAATATAAAATTCCATGTTTCAGTTATTCCCTATCCCTCAGGATCAGTATTATTTTCTACATCCCTGACAATGTGTGTACAAAATTTCATGGTGATCGGTTGAGGAGTAAAGGCAAGAAACAGGGCCGTAGCTAGACGGGGGGCATTGGTTGGCAATGCCCTACCTTGAAATCACAAAGCCCTACCTTAACAATACCAAAAATTACCAAGATTAATTTATATAATTGAATTTTATTTGTTCATAGTTTGAGATCAAAAAAATTTGTAGCGATAGGTATTTCAACTTTTCGGACCATACCACGCAGTTTGTGTTGATGGTTTCAACAAATGCTGTTTTACCTCAAATTCGACTCTAGCTACAGCACTGGCAAGAAAGCGTAACAAACAAAGTCACATTTTCATTCATTATACAAAAATTACTGTATGTAAATTTTTGGACTTACACAACCTTTCTATTGAGACGCTAGCTTTGCTATAAAAAAATGAGATCTATTACCGCAAGAATATGTTAATTTACTCAGAAACTTGTGAAGTGAATGCACATCTAATATAATAATTATGGCATTTTTTATTTTAAAAATTTTACATAACTGTCTCTAGGCGTTACCTGTCATGTTAACCAAATAAATACCTATATTCATAAATACGTTGAGAAAGTACATAATAACTAATTAATTATATATAGATTTTATAGTTAATATTGATCTATTTTTTATACGAGATTGAATTATGAGAGCCCACCTGTTAAATAACTTATATTTTTTAGCCTACATTTCCTGGTGAAAACATTGAGGTTTCAAGGTTTATTGTTGTACCCAACTCAGTTTCGGTTCTTTTAAATGCTTGTGGCCAGAAGATTTTTTTTCAACGAATCAAAAAACTCAAGATTAGAAAATAAAGAAAATTGTTAGAATACCCAACGATGGAAATTTATTTCGTGTTCTTTAGACCATCCGGTACATTATTTACATCAGCATACAATCCGTAAAAGTAAAATAAGGATTGCCGACATGCTTCAGTCAAAGAAATTAAAAAGTCGTTAATTAGGTGACTCTTAAAATTTATTCGTAGAACAGTTACAGTTTAAGTTTTAATTTCGTTGGATTTTATTCACATGTAATATTAATTACCAGCTCTGAACTGGTTTGGGTGGGGTCAGACAAGTGAACTGGATCGTACACGTGAATATTGACCATGAGTAAAGAGATTGTTGTATACAAAATAATATAGGAGTAACTTATAAACGATCGAATTATTACAACTGACAACTATTTCCGGTGAAGCATACAATCAATAGCTACTTAAGTTCAGCTGTAACCTAACAACTTTTATATAAAATTTTTTTTTACTAAAAGCAATAATAAAGATTATAGGGGGTGGGTAATTTATAATGAATAACCCTGTACAAAAAGTCCCAGGTGAAGAAAAAACCAAAAATTACAAAAAAAGTAGAGTACAATATGGAATCTTTACAGAACCCGGAAATTCAGGAAATATATGTAGCAGAAATAACTCGAGGATGCCAAATGCGTAATCAAGAAAACCTGCAAAGTATAGATGAGAAGTGGCAAAATGGAAGGAGTAATACAAATGCAACCAAAAAAATTATTCCCAAAAAACAAAATTCAAGGAGAAAGAAATGGTGGAATGGCGAATGTGCAATAGAAATGAGGAAAGAAATAAATTGATAATTAAAACAATACACACTGGGAAAACAGAAGACAAAAAGGTATATAATGAACAAAGACGAAAAGCAAAGAAAGTATGCAGACAAAGAAAAAGAGAGGAAAGGGAACAGAAAACTAGAGAAATTGAAAATTACTATCAAAAGAAAGAGATACGAAACTTCTACAGAGATGTAAAACATGAGAAACGAACACCAAACCAGGCAGTTTATATGAAAGATGCGGAAGGGAATTTGATAGGTGAGGATAGTGAAATAAGAGCGAGGTGGAAGGAATATTTTGAGCAAACGCTAAACACAGATGGAGTAGAAAACATACAAGAAGTAGATTACGGGTGCATAAACATAGAAGTTCCAGAACCAACTAGACAGGAAATTGATGAAATAATAGCTCAACTCAAGAACAACAAATGCCCTGGTATGAACAGAATTACAGCAGAAAATATTAAATATGCCGGTGAAGAACTGAAACAATAAATTTACGAATTAATACTGGAAATATGGGAAAAAGAGAGGATGCCCAAAAATTGGAACCATTCTCTGATAATACCTATTCTAAAAAAAGGAGATGCAACTGATTGTAATAATTACAGGGGGATATCCTTATTAGATGTCGTATATAAAGTCCTAGCTATTATGATTAAGAAAAGATTAGATCCGATCTCAGAAAAAGTAATAGGAGAATACCAAGCTGGTTTCAGAAAAGGGAGAGGAACGACAGATCAGATATTTACAATGAAGGAAATTTTAACATCATGCTATGAGTACAAAATACCAGTATTAGTACTTTTCCTTGATTTCAAGCAGGCATATGATTCTATCTCCAGAAGTAACCTGTTAAAGGCTTTGAATGAGTTCGAGATCCCAAGAAAATTGGTGAATCTTGTGAAGATGACTCTCATCAAAACTACTAGTAGTGTATAGATCAGAGATGAAGGCTCAGAAAGTTTTGAAATAGGAACAGGTCTGAAGAAAGGTGACCTCTTGTCAACATTACTATTCAACCTTGCATTAGAAAAAATTATAAGAGACAGCAGATTGAATAGAGAGGGACACATTTACTATAAAAGCCATCAAGTTATTTGTTATGCGGACGATATGGCCATAATTTCAAGAACAGAGAAGGTTTTGGGTGAAATAACAAATAATTTAATAGAAGCGACCGCTAAAATGGGACTTACAATAAACGAACGGAAAAGTAAGCTGATGAGACTCGGAAACCAGACAACAAAAAATGACAAATTTAGAGTAGAAACCCAAAGAGAAATCATCGAATTTGAATATGTGGATGAGTTTATATATCTAGGAACCCTGTTAAATAGTGATTGTAGTGAAGAAAAGGAAATTAAAAATAGAATCATGAAAGCTAACAAAAGTGCAGGAGCAATAAATCACCTAGTCCGGTCAAATAATCTGTCAAGGAAATCAAAACTAAGATTGTACAGTACTATATTGAAGCCTACGATATTGTATAGTTGTGAGACATGGGTTTTAAACAAAAAACAAAGAGAAAGTGTAATTAGATGGGAAAGGAAAATGTTAAGAAGAATTCTGGGAGGAAAAAAAGTAGAAGGGGTGTATATGAGAAGGACCAACGAAGAATTATATAACATTTATCGTGAACCCAAAATAGATGCAACTATTACATCAAGAAGACTTCAGTGGTTAGGGCACATAGAAAGGATGGAAGGAGGAAGAATAGTGAAACAAATAGCATGGAGAGTTCCGGAAGGCAAGAAGAAAAGAGGCAAACCAAGGAAAAGATGGAGGGAAGTTTTAGTAGAAGACCTGAAAGAAAAGAATGTGAACCGATGGAGAGAAAAAGCCAAAGATAGAAAAGTATGGGGAGGAATTACAAAGCTATGTGCCTAAAAGGCCAGTTAAAAGCTCTATATAACCCTGTACATTTAAAATAATTCATTTACAAGGAAATAATTCTTACAACATTTCGTAAATTAGAGCTGACGAAAAATAACTAAATTATATAACCACGAATTTTAGTATTCATTTCATCGCACAACCCTCATTATTTGTTTGATTTTAATAAAATATCAAGAATAGACACACGGCGAGTTATAGAGTAGTTTTACACGGGCGATTCAAAATTCGTCACATGGCGATTTTGAGACTATGAAATTCGTCTTGAAAATAATTAATTATCTGTGTTATAAGTAAAGAAATATATAGGTAAAACGCAGAGTTAGGTGGTTTTATAATTAGGGTAAAGATATTTCGCCACCCGGTACGAAAAATCACCTAATAACAGGCACAAAGCAAAGTAGCCTGCAGTGTGTTACCGATGTTGACGACGCCCAGTCATAGATATCTTCAAAGTGTAACGAGATATTATTATTTGAGGGTGAATTGAAATCTACAGTATAAAGACCCCATTGTATGTCACCCCTTGCAAAGTGCAAGATAAATAATGAAGAAAACATCTGCAAGAGAGGTTTGGTTAGATCTTGAAGAAAAATGTGAATAGGAAAATAAAACCTCTATCACGAAGGAGATGCAAAACTTATACGAGCCAATATTTTATCAATGTAAATTCCTTATAAAAACATACTACTTGCTAAAATTCAGTTGTCTGCTTTCAATGCCTCATGTTCAAAATTTAAGAGAACTTTATTAAATATGTAAATGGCGATATTATATTAAAAATTACTACGCGGTAAATTCAAATAGTCATCAAACAACTCTCGTATTTTGACTGACTGTTTTGGTTGTAACGGCGTATTAATAATAAACTCGTTTGTGTCCAGATTTCAAGTTGTCCGATTTCTTACCGGTTTTACACCGTCTGTATTTTCGCTAATTTGCAAAGTGCGAAAGTGATAATAATTCATTCTCAAAGTTACCTAAAAACAAATTAATAGCCCAGTCAGGGTTAACTTGTTCATGTTAAATTTTATGGATTAAATTCATAAAATTGGTTATTAAATTACTATCCTTAAACAAATCAGCGACAGGTGACAATTAAGGGATATTTATTAACACCGGGTGTCCCACAATAGTCCATTATCTCCAAAACTATTCACATGAGACTATGAAACTTGGCAACTATTAAACGTTGAAACTGAAGCTTATACAGGGTGGTTCGAAATTATTTTGAAAAAATTGTTGATTGATTGCCCATATAAAATTAAAATAAACAGTTTTGGTGTTACTGGGCAGTCAAAACGTCGTGGGACACCCGGTATATAAGTTTTTAAAATATTCCAAAACACGTTATTATGTTATTTAGATATGATGAATTTTTCAGTAAGGCACTTCATTTTTTAAGACACTTTATTCAAAATAATAATATTGTGTTTGGATTTTGTAACATTTTTACATGCAGACCATTGTTTCATAATTACTGTGAAAATAAACAAAACGTAAAGGAAATAATCTTGCTGTAATCTTTAATCGTTGGAGTTGATGAACTAGAATTGTTTTAGACTAAATTTAAATTTTAAGGTTATGTGTTTTTTAATACGTTACAAAATAATTACTAATGGGAAACAATCCTAATAACATGAATTAAAAATAAAAACCAGCCATTATAGTTATTTGATTTTTAAATATTTTACTTCACAATACCACTGTCACAAATGGTTGTTGCTAATAACAAGTAAAATCTAAACATATAATAATAGCTACAAAAAAATTGGTTTATATTATTCAATAGCGATTAAAATTATGAAACCTAAAAGTATTTAACAAGAACATTTAGTTCAAAATTCCACAACTGTAATTTTTGACCAATCATGGCAACGGATGAATTTTACTGGACATTTTTTGGACGTTCAGGTACATTTTTTTAACAGTCTAATTTTTAAAAACGCAAAAAAGCAATTTGCTACCACTTGTAGTTACTCAAAACTAATGTAAAATTAAAGAGTATACTCTGTGTCGTGTCTTGAGATGGAATTTTCGTGCAACTACAACGAGTAGAAATCAACAATTTAAAGGTCTAAATAATTGCGGTCGTTGGTTGGGGTTTCACTTATTTGCATAGTAACTAAATAATCAAGTAGACCAAACCTTCTATGTCTTGCTGGTAATTGATGAAGAAAAAAAATTAACGATCTTGGAAATAAAAAAAAATAATTTAATAATGATGGTTGACTTGACGTTTCCTGCACACTGGTTGACGAATTTCTACTTTTTCATTCATTCTCGACATAATCTATCAGATTAAGAACCATTTTTTTTGCTTGAGGATGCAAAATTACAGAAACCTGCTTCTTATTATTCATATTGTCACTTTGAATTGTCAAAGTGACATAACTGACATTTAAATAAAAACTTCGCTGGTAAAAGACTTTTGAGAATCGCTGAAAACTGAATACATATCCTTTTTTCTCCCGTCAAAATTGCATAAATATGTCTTATTCATCTTAAGGATTTTATTTGGAAGTTATGATTAAACGCAATAGAAGAAAACAAAAACGGTGAATATGTCTTTGTTGAATCGTATGACCCGCATGATAAGACTGCATTTGACTATAGTTAAGGTCACAATGGTTTTTATACTAAAAAATTCAATCAAAACGGACGTGAAAAATTAAAAAGATCTTAGCAATATGGCCGAGATAACAACTGTATTTTATTTGAAATTTAGGAGCTCGCTTTTCCCTATCACTAGACTGTTTGGTGTCATCAGTAGCAGGCAGACACCTGTAGGAAATTAGATATAATTTTAATAAGTGAAAGGTACCGAAAAGAAAATCATAACGGCTTAGCATGTAAATGTCCACCCGAGTTATTACATTAACGAACTACGCCCTAAACAACCATACAATGCTATAAAAGGAATCTATCTATAATTCAACGATGCAACCCACGCTAGTGAATCTAATAAAAATGTATTTAACCAAGAGGAGGAATTACATTCATCCTGTTTGGTGTGGCAAAATAAATCGGTATCAACCAATAGAAATATCTCTAGAATTAGATGTTTGTTATATTACCGTTGCAGCCAAGTATGGAACAATGACGAATGTCATTTTTACAGATTAGTTGTGACTTAATGTGTTCACTTTTACCTCTGGGGTATGAAATATAACTTTTGGTTTGGTTTTGAGACTATTTAGTTGGATAATGATTGATAACATGTGGATGCTGGAGAACAGCTACTTTAGCAGGTTAATAAAAATATTTTCAGGCAGCAATATCGACACTGAGATCCAACAGTTTCAATTCAAAACTGGTTCGGAATACTAGCCTACTACTAAACCAACTGGATGCAACCAATAAGGTTGACCTGGTATGGATTCTGGGTCACACCGAAATCTTGTGATACCAGGCAAGTCAAGGTTTATCAAAGTACCAGCAAAGGCCTTGCTAAACATGCTGTAGGAAAATCAGTTTAGAATGTTTAGAGGCACTCAGACTGGTTAGGCTAGGTTAGTTTCGTGATTAGTGGGTCTATTAGGCTCTGCTCTTGATAGTTCATCCTTGCGGAAGGCCTATTCATCTCTATTTGGAATTAGGACGGTATAAGACAGATCGTAGTTTACTGTTGGAAGCATTATGTCAGAGTGTGGTACTGATGGCACTTGTAATTGCCAAACAAGCCTGTCGCTAAAAACCAGAAAGCTTTGCTTGGGCCCTTCGCTGCAAAGCTCCTTGATCATTGGTCTAACATCACATATATACTGTTACGAACTCACTGATTCTGAAGCCGGTCCTGTCGCAAACTATGAATGCGACCTTTCTAGAAAGGTTCTTTCGCAGGTAATATTCAGACTGTTCTCGAAGAGTACAAGGCGTACAATGGTTTATCGCGAATGTTCTCGAATTATAAAGTATACGCAGAGGTGGTATAGTCAACAATTTTCTCGAGTTGCAAAGAACTATATATACGCGGGTTTCGAGTGAGTCGAGGAGTTGTTCAGTATACAGTGAATCGGTAAACATTTTCAGTATACAGTGAGTGAACAGAAAGTGAATATAAATAAGATAAATTAGGACAATTATTATACCGAGTGTACATAAATTAATAGACATTAAGTAGTGTGTATATAAATTAAGTTTATTATAGTGTGTAAGTGTTTCTTTAATAAATCAGTAGTAATTAGCCATAGTGAGTGTATAATTTTATCCCACGGTAAAAACTGTTTAAATAAATAAGAAAAACATTACAATACAATACATTTGTTTGGGTCCCAAGCTCCAATATTTTCCAAAGATCCAACGATATGTTCACAAGGATAGTCTGGCCTTATGGATAACTTTTTCCAAGTGAGCGTTCCATAAAGTTTCGTATATAGGATAATTCTCAAATATTTTATTTCCATTGCAAATGGAATAACCTCAACATTGTAAGAAAGTGGTGGAAGATCCTCCAATTTTCTTTTCCTAGTGAAGGGTACTATTACAGTTTTACCTAACCTAAGCACTCAGACCGACAAACGGTTAAACGTCTTAAAAATAAATGTTAGGAATAGGCATTAACCATCAATCATAAAGTGAGTAAAAGTTAAAGAAGACGTATTCAATTGCGTTTTTAATACGGATTTTATCAACAATAATTGAAGTTGTAGAATATGTAAAAAAAATCGTAAGCATAATTTGCATGCAGATCACATTTTATTATTCGCGAAGTGTTTTCTTTCCGTTTCATATCAATACGTAAACAGTTTAATTTGCAAAATTTGCAAAAAAAAAATAACAATAACGACTACTGACATATCGTGTAACGATTTTTGATGAATTTTATAAATATGTATCTTATTGCTGTAAAATGTATTTCTTTGTTTTGTAATAAGAACTGCTCAAACAACGTATTTCAATTTTTAGACCATTTTGATAATATCCAAAAGGAAATACACGTAAAGAGTGCCTCAAAATTATCTACGAAAAATGATTTTCTCCTATCTGTGATTATAAATTTAAAAACTTTTAGTCAAGTAAAAAGATTTTGTTGGCACAGTTTGGAATTATTTAAAACATTCAAAGGCTTGGACCAATGCTCTCCGGATAGCATTTAAACAAAACGTATACATGTATTTGAGGTTAGCTTATTTGTCGATGCCAAATAAAAGTACACATTGCTCTGCATAACTCAAATACGCCTAGATTTTGTCAAAGGATTAGCATCTACTTCAGTATCCACAACTGATTTATCTGAGCAGCATTCTTATGCAGAACTAAACAATGGAACAAAGACAATGAAACTGTATTTAAAAATCAAACACAATACAATTACCCTGAATCATTGTTAGAACTTATGCAAGATTGACACACAAGATTTGATACTAATGAAGATTCTATCCAGAATGGTTTAACTCGACTTCAAATATTCGCCACCAAAAATACATGGGACAGTTTTTGATGCAGTATCCCTTTAAGACGTTGCCTAAGAGGCAGTAAGTTGCAGACCAACTCATAATGACAAAAAAAAGAAAAACAAATAAATTTTTCATTTGTATGAATGTGCTTAGATTTTGTGACAATAAATCTTAAATCTTTAAAATACATTCTCCTACGTTGTGCTTACATGCCTTCGGGTAAGACGCCATCATTAGCAACCAAGCCTAAAGAAACTGAACTGAATTTCAGGGGAGGAGAAGACGATTTCGCTCTTCTAGTTGTTTTATTAAATTTCACAATGTAGATGATTAAAACTACAAGAAACTGAAAACACTTACCTTTTCTTGTATAATCCTGCACATAGGTTTGTAGGAGTTAGTTCCACATACAAGAAATTTTCCAGGAGCCGTGGGGACCAATATCCTAATATAATTTTGGCAATCATCTTCTGTTTTTCCCTTTACTAAGCATAGCTGTCTTATCGCCTCTGACGACGACCAGTGTATGGAAATGTTGGTATGTTCAGTTAAATCGTACTGTGACAAATTGTAGACTTGGTTTCTTCCTCCCAATAAAATAGTACTACCGTCTTGATACAAGACAGTAAAATGATCGCCTAGCGATGTATTTCCTCTAAAATATTTAGTAGTATTATGTAGTTTGTTGGCATTATTGACCAATTTTGTGCTTGTGTTTGGCAACCATCCATGACCAATTTTGATACAATATATTAATATTAAAGATAATATTTTTAGATGGACTTTTGAAAGGCACGAGAAGGCACTAATAGACGTCATTTTGGTATTGACTGATGATTTTCACTTTTGTTGCGTCATTTTTTCACCATTCTGGTCCTGAAAAAAAAATTATATGATTAGTTATACATTATATTTTAAAATATGTATTTATTTTCATATTTGATACTTATTGGTTTAAACGATTTTTATTTAAAAAAAACTCAATTTATCATGTGTGCGTGTTTCAATAAATATTTAGATACAAATGTAAATTCGATAGCACTTAATGGCCGGATCAATTTATTAAAACTCTTCCAAAATCCTTATAATATATCCTTGGAAACTTCATTACTAGAATTCATAACATTATTAATTTTCTAGGAAAATGAATCTAAAATTAAAACTTTCGTTTATACAGTCAAAAATATACGAGTATGTTTACTTTGGCCAAATGTAAACGCAACTACCAATTTTTAAAAAGTATGAAGAAATAATAAACATTTTCATATAAACCAGTTTTTATGGTTTTATAAGTTGCTTCGATTTCTTGTTATACAATACAAAAAATTGGAGACCTCAAGTAAAGTACAATAAAATATCGAAAACTTGCCTATAATTTGGCGTACGCCGCGAAAACTATTGATGATACATACATACATGCACAGTTGCACAGTCTGTGTCTGCGAGATCAGTGGTGAATTCAACACCAGGCCGAGTAGGCTGGAGTCCAGGGCGGCAGATTTTAGGGGTGACAAATAATTAGGAACCAGCATTTTTTTCTTAGGTCCCTTAAGAATAAAAAAATCATATTTATATACATAAATGATATTGGGTCTACACAAACAAATCAATATGTAGGGGAGCGGGGGCATTCCATTCCATGTTTAAATAATTAAAGTTAAATTCCATCAATAAGGCGCGTCCACGCTATGCCACGATTTGCCGTTGGCAATGCCAGCGACTGTGTAAACGTCTACATATGTATTGGCATACATTTAGTTTAGTCTTACAATGTTCACATCAAAGGAGGATCCTGGTATAGATTTGTGAAATTAATAACTATCCCGTCCACATTTGAAAGCCGTGCTAACTGGCAGACAGTATGAATCTCACCTGAAGCCGCGTTCTCATTGGCTTCTTTTGAAGGAGGCCCACATAAGCTACAGAACAGCTTCCAATGTAATAATTATATAATTATTTTATAGCTGTGTCTGTAACTGCAATTTTCAATGGGAATAAAATTGCGCAATCTGATGCTTTAATAAAATTATTTTATAAGTTGCTAAAAGTGTTTATAACAATAGTTTTATAATGCATTTATACCCAATTTATAGAAGCTACAAACTCTCTTAAAAAAAGTGTAATAAAAAAGCTAAATTTTATAAACAATAAATGTTTTATAAATCTCTTACAAAATGTTTTTGTGATAAGTTTATAAAATAATTTTGATACGAAAGCTTGCTCTTATGGAACCCTTATATAATAAGGTGCATTCTGGAAAGCAGCAATAAATCAACATTAAAATAAAATTGTTATATAAGCCAAAAATTATAAAACAACTTTGCTAGTTGGGTTGATCTTAACCTAATTAGGATTATGTTGTTATCCCAAATTGTTCCTATCTTACTTAGATCTTAAAATAATCAAACTGTTTAAATATTTACATTAAATATAAACAATTTAAAACAACCGATAAAACAAAATTAATTTTCAAGGTGACGTCAATGTAAAAAAATACATATATAACGTATAATTGGGTTCGAAATAAATGTCGCTAATTGGTTATTTTATAGCTGTTAATGGTTATTTTCAATGTACACAAATTTTAACAAAATTTAACAAATTGTATATGTTTAATTTCAGAGACCGGTCTAATTTTTGAGATGCCCCTGTACACATAAAATGAATAAAATAGTCAATTAAATTAAAACTTGATGGCTGTGGTGGTCCTATTACCAGTTTAGCTATCATATTGCCAATAAAGTATGACAATATCCAAAAAGTTCAATGTCCAATAATAAACTGGTAAGAGAGTCACCACAGTCATTAAATCTAAATTTAATGGACTATTTTATTCCACAGAGGCATTTTAAAAATTAGACTTGTCTCTGAAATTTAAAATGCATTTTATTTAGGCAAAACGTCGTATTACTGTCCACATTGAAAAAAAGTTAGTTGATGATTGCCTTGGAAGAGCGAAACGTCGTAATCAAAATTTGAATATAGGAAGTTATAGGACATATCTATAAAAAATAAATTCAACTATTTTAATGTTCTTGAAATAACGAAAATGGAAAATTTTGGTTTTGGTTTGATATCCGTACTTCTTCTTTACATACTTCTTTACATCATTGTACTACTGTTTAAAGTGTGCAGCTTTTGTCCCATTTAACCGACTTATTATATTTTACGTTTTAGGAAATTCCTGTAGTGGGAATTAAAATGTGTACCACAAAAATTCCCACAACTGCCGATTACCCACGTTTTACATGCAATTCTCCTGTTTTTGTGGAATTCTCTTCAATGTGGCAGCACCGGCGAATATCGATTAAGTTTTTTCGAAACAAGATTCCCAGTCTCCCCCAGCTATAAGTTGAAAAGACAGACTAAAAGTTATGACATGAAGAATATGCAAAATTTCACGTAAAATCTAATTTTTGTAATGAAAATCCCTTCTAAGTAGGCTAATTTTGTAAAAACTTTATTTATTTCAATTCTTGCTATACAATTATGCCTAATCCTAGTCTAAAGATAATTTCCAGGTTTTCATTATACAAATTTTTCACGAAGCTGTTTATAGGAAGAGTTACTTCAAGCTATATAATATTAAAAAATAAATTTAATGTGATAAAACTGACAGACACCACACACGTGTTTCGAGACACCTTGTACATTTCGAATTCGACTCTTTAATTTTAAAACACCATAAAACTATCAAACGGCTCTTGTTGGAAACGATTTTGCTTTTAACTACAGACAAGTGTTTCCCAAATTTAACCAAGATGTTCGTCATTTATCTAAAAGCTATTTTAGGATTCAATAAGCCAAGAGACGATTTGTGAGGTATCTCAACCTAAGCGAATATTTAATTCCATAGGAGATTTGTTAAGATCAGTATTTGACATGGATTCAAAAAACGCGCAGTTGGTAATGGTTCGAAGTCATCTGGTTGAAAGGAAATTTTATTGTTCGACCTATAAATGTTATAATTCCCGACACAATGAAGATTTATTAGCAGACAAAAAAACTTTACTCGATGAGGCTTGGACTACAACATAAAATGACCAGTTACATACTTTTTACGTGAAATGTACGATAATGACAGGGCAGCAACTGAATAAACTCTCTAAACCCGACAATAACGAACAATGAAAATGGTTAGATTTTCTTGAACCGGAGTGTATACAAAAGGTATTCCATCACAGGTAAACAAATTTTTATTCAAATATACCTGTACATTTAGTAGGTTTGTTACCGAAGTGAATTTCAAACTAGCTATTAACGGGCGTGTATAAATTAGAGGCTAAAATTTCACTTAATATTTTTCTCACTTTATGTACCTGCTTGTAGACCCTTAAATTCGACGCTAGGTATCTCTACTAATCCTTCTACCTGTATTATTTTGTATAAAAATATCAGAAAATAAGAAATAGAAAACTAAAAAAAAAAAACAAGAAAACCCAGGCCCAAACCCGATTGATCAAAGTGTAACTATGTATAAAAATATCAGAAAATAAGAAATAGAAAAAAAACAAGAAAACCCAGGCCCAAACCCGGTTGATCAAAGTGTAGCTATGTATAAAAATATCAGAAAATAAGAAATAGAAAACTAAAAAAAAAACAAGAAAACCCAGGCCCAAACCCGGTTGATCAAAGTGTAACTATGTATAAAAATATCAGAAAATAAGAAATAGAAAACAAAAAAAAAAAACAAGACCCAAACCCAGGCCCAAACCCGGTATTAAAGAGACATAATCCTTCCGGCAGCGTCTGTCTCTTCTGGGCTACAGGTGAGGCCGCCCTTATTCACAGTATGTGATACGCATGCGAGGCATATACATTCTATATATATAAAAAGTAATATTTGCTGAATATTTTAAATCAATTTAGAACCTTAAAATATAATCTTCAATATAGTTTTCATTTTTTGGTCACTGTAGGATCTTTGGCTTGAAATTGTAAATACTTTTATCTTCACAAATAATTGAAAATTCTACGTCTCCAACTCAGTATATGCAGAGCAATAATAAATATAAAAAAAAATTCAAACTGATATGTGTGAACGCCCTCATATACCTTGTATTTAACCTGTTATCCACTGGATATAAAATGAAGTTAGGAATGAAGAAAACGAAGAAGACAGGTGCACAACATTAGTAGAATTTAAAACAATCTTACAACCGGAAACCACTGCATAGGTCTGCGCAGGTGGTTGTAGCCCTTTCGAGAATCATCCGTGCAATAAGAATTAATAACTAGTTGTGGTTTAATATTTAGTTCATATTTTGTTTTGAACACAATATATTATACTTATACGTAATACTGGCAGACTGGAGTTTCAATCAAGTCTCAAAGGCAAAATTTTAAATATTCAAACGGGAAGTTCTAGCTAAAGTTATTCATTTCATGAGAAAAGTAGCTGTTAGTATTCAACCATTAAAAGTTCAGGAGCGTGAGCAGTGAAATGAAGTTGTTTGAAGACGGTGAATGTGCATCATTTGTAACACCAACAAAAAAGATGAAAACAAATGCTGCAAAACCTAATTGTGATGATTTCGATAAAGGACGTCTTACAAATTTTTATATATTAACTGAAAAACAAATTCCAACTTTGAGACGTATACATAAATGATATGTGCAAAGCTGACTTATACCACCTGGTAAGGTTACAAACCTCATATCAAAACTTACGAAGTCGACAAAATACTTGCGAAATAACCGGCTTTACGATTTCCTCCCTATCATTCGTACTTGAATAAAAACAAGGATTTTATTCAAAGTTTCTAATTATTTGCTAATAGCTCCTTTTTAATAACTACCGAACTTTTTTCACCCCGAACTTTTTTCACCTAAGTTAAAGTTACTACCTAATGTTTGTGCCTCCGATTGTACCTTTGAACAAGCATAGACCGAGCGAAGAAAGTTTGATAATCTTTTGACGTGCCTTTACTTATGGTAGAAGTATGTACAGCTCCTCGTTACCCAAGTATGTACAAGTATGCAATAATTGAGAAAAAAGCTTCATGTATGCAAAATTGGTTTGACATGTCCTCAGCAGATATTTTAGCAATATAGAATGGTTAGAAGGTTCAAATAAACATTAAAAATAGTCACACTTATATTTACAGCAGTTGAAAATGTCACTGACCTCTATACTCACAATAAAAAATTTTTTTAAAAATACTTCAACTTTGGCTGTACCGTCGATTTGATTCACAACAATAACATTAAAGAGCTCTTCACTTTTAACACCAACGAAGAAATAGGTATGCTTGAAAATACAATCTACAAAAAACCACGCACATTTCTAACATATATTTTGTAACAAATTTCGTGATAACAAATCTGGTAATAGACCATAGCGGAGTGGTGTAGTCACAGATAACTGAACAGTATAAAAAACTGAAACCATTCGACAAAAAAAATCAAAATAATTACTTTCTAATGTCATATTGGGTAAAAATGTTCTACGAGAGTAGTTATTATTGTGTAACATATAATGATGACAATAATAAGATGGAAATAGTTATATACTTTCTACAACCTGCATTTAATACCGTTGGAAGGTTGAATCAGAGAAAGCACTGAAACAGAGCTAATTCTCTAAATTTTTTAGGATATCTATAGGATTATGTAGTAAGAAATACTTGAAAATGTCTTTTTTATGATAAACATAAGCTGCGTTCGATCAATATATTTCGTCCGAATTGTTCGTTTATTACAAGAGATATGGGAGGTAAATCTGAATTCCGCTCAGATCAGTCCTACGTAAATCTGTTAGCACGGAATATTTTGACCGACGAGAAAGATTAATCTGTTTACAATCCTGTCATTGGATAAGTTTCGTAGTGTGTATTGACAATGAATAGCGACCAAAATTGCCTCAGGGATAGACATAGTCGTAAATAATGAAAAATAAAATCGAAAACACTAGAAGAACGAAAACATCAAGCACAAAAATCGTAGTCTGTAATTGAAAGACACAGGTAAAGACGAGGTTAAAAGTTCGTTTATGTGTATGATTGGTCTGGCCGTTCGCTAATATCAATTTCCTCAGATTAATCTGTGATCATAAAATACTTCAACCTAGAATTGTAACTCCTATGTTGTCAGCAGTGACTACTGTTTTAACTGCCATCTGAAGTTTGGCCGCAGGAACTATAAAATTCAGCGGGAATTTTAAATATCAAGTTGATGGAGAATTTTATCTTTTAAAAAAATAAATCGACTGTTTACCTAAAGAACATAAAATTCAGCTGCTTATAAAAATATATAAATTATAACTGATAATATTTCGCCAAATCTTGCATCAGAGCTGGACATAAGAGAATATTTGGCAAACTCTTGTTGATGCAAGATTTGATAAAATACTATTATACTATCAGTTATAATTTATATGTTTTCATAAAAGCTGCATTTTGTGTTCTTTTGGTAAAAAGTCAATTTATTTCTAAAAAACTTGTGCAGCATAGTAAGAGTTAAAGCAACATAATGCAACATTTTTGCAGAAGGTAAAGTTTGCAATATATAATTTGTGTGGCTAGGAAAAAGTATATGGTGAACGACGAATACTTTAAAGAAAAAGACTTTGGGGAGTTAATATTTATTTAGTGATAATAACAACATTTTTAACACACATACCTATACATAACACACAACATACTATACCTCATTTAAAAACCAGGAGGAGTGATTTGAATTTAAGTTGGCAATTCTGTAGACCTCTGATTGGTCAGATTCAGCCCAGTTTCACACAACACTTTTTAATATTGACATTAGCTGATAGTTTTCATTTTTGATAGTTCTGACAGATAAATAAATAAATATTGGATGAAAACCAAAAATATTCTGAAGCAGTGGGTACATTCTTACTTTACATTTTTTTTAAGTAGTGAAGTCGGTTTAGCGAGTATTAAGGGAATACTGAAGTAGAGGAATATAGTGCAGAAAATATTGGTGGAATACCAGGACTTTTGAAAAATTGTGATGAGTGAATAGAAAATGTCGTTCGAAGAACAAAAATGTTATCTGTGCTGGACAAAATTTTGCAAGCTTCAATGAAACGTTCAGACTTTCTTGAAACAAATTAAATTTATCTGTGTCACCTTTTGACGTGTCAAATGTAGGTACTATTTATAACTGTTGGAAATGTTTAAATTAATACTGCATATTGCTCTACAATGCTATTAATTTTGTAGTATTGTTACTATTGTTATTGCCAGAAAATATTATCATTTGTCATATTCTTTCCAATTTAATTGTAATAAATATAATTAAAGTAACTTAACTATATGTAATTCTCCACCATCAACAATGACCATAATTTGTTTGTTGTCGATGTGAATCTGAATCTTCTTATGTTTGAATAAGAAACGAGACAGGAAAAAGTCTTACATTTTGTTTAATGCGTAGGTACATCTAAAAAATATACTGCAGATCAGAGGAGAAATCGACTTATGACTAATGTCTTTGCTATCAAGGTATATTTAATATATTTGGAACACGACTGTTGACTACGTTTTCGGGACACACCCTTTAGTAACTAATCTGGTAACTTTTAGTGGTGTGAGTAAGGCTTTTCAAATTACTCCTCCTGGTTTTTAAATGAACTATACCTAACTAGATTATTTCCCAATATTCTGCTATTTTCATTCCTAAAATATAAGTATTTTGTGTTATTTTTTCATACATGTGGTTTGGCATCTAGTTCTAAACAATTCAACTAGAAGGGTCACGTATGAAGTACCTATACTCATTTCTATAGTGTCTTCTCCTTTCAAAGCGTTTTTTTAAAACAAAATTTGATATAGCTGCTTCCATTATTGGATCAACAAATGTTGAATCCTTGTTAGTATTCATGAATTTTGGAAATTTCATATCATCTCCTCTTGAATAGTATTAGGTTACTTTTTTACACCATAAAAAGAGAATCCTAATTATTAATTAACCTACAGACTTGCACCTAATATTAAATTTAGGTAATTACCTGGAATGAATAAAGTGAGAACAGCTTTTCTTTTCAGCCTCTTTTTCCTGGTACTTTACAGTCATCTCTAAAATGTCTAACACAAACACGGGAATTTTAGTATATTTGTTTTGTCTCAGCAAAACGTAACACAACAAAGTTTTTTACGTGGTTTGTTTATTTTTCCTTCTATTTTGACATCTTGACATTACGATTGTTGATAATCAGTGCCCTCTGCAGTTTGGCCGCATCGTAACTTAAAAAATTCTCTCCAATCCCAGTTACAATTCTAGGTTGAAGTATTTTATGTCTGTGATCAGTGATCACGTTACCAAAAATCTGTCGTCTATGCGATGCAAATAACCAACGTAGCTAATGTATTGAACAAAATGTTATTGAACAAAAATATGTAAACATCAATTAGATTTGATATTATATGTTTCTTTCTTTATGACTATTATATTGAGAAGTTTTTTTGAACTATTTAAGATTTCCCTTTCTTTCTCATTGCCACGTGACACAACATTTTCTCTTAAAACATACTCATTATGAGGATGTCATATAAAAGGTGTTGCGATAGGAACATGAGCCCTCAAATGGTTTAAACATTTATTAATAAAATAGCAAGTGGCGCGCTATAAGAATTGGTGTCATCTTTTGCACCCTTACACACCACTGGAACAAATGTTTTTTTCTCAATAAATTTTTAGTTAAAAATGTGATAAAAATAGTGTTTAAAAAAACAGATTGTGATTTGTTGTGTACTTTGTGTCATAAGTTTATAAATAAAAGGGGGTTACTGGAATCTAGCAAATGTGAAAAGGTTTCAAAATTAAAAGGTATTCCACTCATAAAATTGAAAAATTTATAAGTAAAGCTAAATTTTGTTTGACAGACAATTTTTATTTTCAATTTCAAATTGAATGTCAGCAATTCACCCCTTAAGGATTCAAGTACCCATATCAAGCTTTATCAATTAACGAGAGCTTTCTGGGGCAGAGAATTGTAGGTCGAATATAGCAACGGGAGAAATTACATCATTCAAAATAGGATGCAGACGTACCTTTCGTAGCAACAATGTGTCTTACGTCTTTTTCTAATGTCCCATTGACAGTTCTCGTCAGGTCTGTACTTTGTTGTTTACGGTCAATTATTATTTATGAAAAGTGAATATTAATCTTATTGTTATATTTATTTAAATAATACAAAAATATGCCTAGATACAAGGAAAAACATCAGCATTTTGAAAGTTCTCAAGTATTTTCAGTTAGAAAAAAAGCTGGTTATTATTAATTTCAAACCCTAACGAATTTGGCTGAATACGGTGAGGTTAGCTATATGTCAAAATAGCAATAAACGACATAACCAAAACCCGGATATACTTCACAAACTATGACACACACCAAGAAGGCTATTAAATGTACCATATTATCTTTAATTACTCAATTTTTCTATTGGTCACCCAAATTTCTGATTTATTTTTTTTTTTCTTTTTGTTAAACCACATTATGTGATTTATTTCACCTGAGTGTCACAAAGGATTATTTAACGTTTTCATTTAATTTTTAAACCACTTCATCTGATTTACTTCACAATAGATTTATGGTTGGGTATTAGCACGGTCCATATATTTTATCATTGAATTAGGAAACATTTTTTATCATTACTGAATGTTTGATGGTGCTTTCCTATGGCCATGATTTTTTAATGCACGGTTAAAAAAGGCCCTTCCCAGAGCCAGTGCTTTTCATGTTTATTTTATTACCGATATGGATATGGAATATAATTTAATCGACGTCAGAATCAGCCATCAATGAACAGAACAAGCCAGTGTTGTGTAGTCGAATCTATAGTCTATATAGAAAGGACAAGGAGTAATAAATCATTCATT